>PVKM010019792.1:0-23892 GCA_004027735.1 Carollia perspicillata | reverse complement strand
AAGATTGAGTCATATTTTAAAACCTGCCTTTTGGAACTTGTCCAAAATCTTTGGTTATCCTGAACCTGCACTCTTGCCTCTCAAGCACTCTATTGTTGTAAGTCGTATCTTACATTTTAGAAGTGAACATTTTTTTCTCTGTGATCACAAATTTTGGTAATAGGCAAGAATAAATATGGTAATTTCATGACATTGAATCCGTTAAATTATGCACTGATGAGGCTTCATATTTCTCTTCTAATTAGAGGGTAAGATTTGATTAATAGCAAGTAAATAGCTGCAATGTGTCTAAATGTATTATTTTATTTTGAATGACATGCTAGTAATAAAAAGGACTAGTTTTACAACAAATCTCTTATCTCAAAAGGTCAAAATCTCATATATTTTCAAAAGCTTCCCTACCTGTAAAACATCTTTTGGGAAATATAATATCCTGTCTTGTAGGGAAAATAATTAGCAGGGGATATAGATGCTGTCTATCAAAGGATTATTAAACTATGAAGAACTACATAAAAGAGGTTCTTCTTTGCAGTTGCTAAACTGTGCAAAAAATTTCATCAAATATATGTAACACTAAAATAAATAACAGCTATGGTTATCCAGCAAAATGGGGGCAGGAATATATAGGGTTTATGATATAGGGTACAAATAGCATCTTTAATTAAATTAACGCAGACATTTGCCCTTGAGTTCCATCAAAATGAAGATACTGTGTATAAAAAAATCTTTGCATGTTTCTCAATTTAGATCAGAGACTGAGATGGAGGATTAGATGACCTCGCAAGTCCCCTACGATTATAACCGCTGTGCTAATCACTTTTTTAAAATCTATGAAGAGGACAGAAATGGTCAGCACCATTTATTTGTCCACTTGAACTCAGGTAAATTTAAGCATTTTCTCGATGAGGTCTCTAATGCACGGGCAATCACAATATCAAAAGATGCAAGATTTGAGACTGTATGTAGTCATCTAGTCTAATGCCTTTATTTTATAGATAAGTATATTGAGGTCCAGAGAAATTAAAGTGATATATTCAAGGTCATCTATCATATTATTTCTTGATGTAACTGAGAAGTCTAGAAGGGAAATCCAACCGAATTTATTAATAGCTGGATCCAGGGCTCACTCGTGTCATCAGGAACCTGTCTCCATCTACGACTTGGCTCTGGTTTTCTGTGGGTTTTTCTTCTCAGGCTCACTCTCATCACACAGTGCTAAGATTACCCCAGCCTTAGGTTCTTTCATCTCAGTGGCTATAGCCAAAACAGAGCTATTTTATTCTCTTGGTTCCAGTAAAAGTCATTAGCCTAGTTTGGGTCATTCTAGAAATTGATTTTCTTGGTCTGGTTCAAGGTGCCTATCAACAAGGCAGGGAATCAGTTCAGCTTCACCTATACCATATGAGACTGTGGCTAGGAGGAGAAGTTCCCAAAGGAGACCTCCTGGCAACATTTCCAGAAGGAAAGAAAGGCAGCAGATGTCTACTACACGCAGAGCAGTGTTCCTGGACTCCTCTTGTCAGGTTAGTGAGTAACTTCATTATTTCATTCATGGCATATCATAAAGAAGCAATTTTATTTTTAAAAAAATTTAACCTATATTCTATAATAAAACAAATTTTAAAAATTTATCAGTAGCAATCACTTTCTATGTAAGCGCAATGCCGACATTTCTCCTTTAAAAAATACACCAGTTAATGTACTTTGAATTAATTCTGGAACAAAAATGCATTTTAAAAGGACATCGTACTTTATTTAGTTTGAGGGTTGATTGGTTTCTAACAGGTATTACAACATTAAAATAGATTTTTAAAAATGGCTTCATGACTTGATTGTTTGGAATGTCTTGCTTTTTTCTTTAAAGTTTATTTGTAATGTTTTTCTGTTTTGTTTCCAAATGACAAGCTAATACAATATTTTAGGGCTTCTATTTGCCACATTTCTCTGCAAATAAACCATCATATGGGTAGTTATTATCTTTAATAAATCAAAAGCCAAATCACCTATAATCACCACTAAAATTCCTTTACTAAACAGTGGGAGTTGGGGCAGTAGGCACAGCCTGACATGTGTGGTTTAAAAATTCTGATCGAACTAATTAACATATGAATCTAGAAGGTAATAATTGGAGGGGAAGTTGTAGGTTTCTCTTCATTTTCGTGATCATCAATTCTTGCCTTTCTAATGCTTCCTAACTTTATCCTGTCTAGTGAGAGTATAGATTAAGTTAATTTAATTTAATGTGTACCTATAAAGCCCTGTTTTGGCCAATAGCATTTAGTGAAAAGGGGTTACATTCTTTGAAAGTATTTGTAATAAAAGCTGCAAGTCCTCAGACTGTCCTTTTGTTTTAATAGAAAAAAAACTTTATTTAATTATTTTATGAACTTTAAAATATCAGTGAATGCAGATATTTCAATATCTCTAACAATGTAAACCCTCAGAATATCTCTAGTGACCACTGGGGTTTTGTAAAATGCTGAGGTGCAAACACTGGCCTACTCCTTGCTATTTTCCATATCACCATAAATACTGTTCATTTCTAAGGATGACTGCTCCCTCCCTTTAGGTGACAACCAGTTGAGTACTTCAATTAGTACCGTTGGTGTCCTCACTTCTTCATTTTGTTATTATGAAGAAAAATTCTCAGTGTTTGTCTCTTATGAATTGCTACGTTATAGGTGCTCATACAGCAGGAGTCACATGTGGAGCATGGCATTCAGAGCCGGGCAGAACTGAGAAACCCCAGCTCTTTCTTTTGACACTCATCCAGCATTTTACATGATTGATCTGAGACTTAGCTGCTTTGCCTGTGAGGGAGCCATAGCTCAGGATCGGGACTGTATAGACCTAGATCCCATCTTCACCACATGCCAACTGTCACCAAATAATTTAACCTTTCTAAGCTCCCAGTTTCCTCATGCAAAAATGGGATAACAGTAGTACACATCTTTTAAGGCTGTTGCAAAAATTATATAATCAGTCATGTATGCCCTTCTCTCAAAACCTCTCTTCCCTGTTCTGTTCCTGGAGAGCTAATCAGAGGGAAGACTCCCTCACCCTCCGAGTCTTCTTGAGCTGTGGAAGCACCAGCAGGAGGCCTGAGGGTAAGAGGAGAATGAGGTCTGGATTATAATTTCTCCAGCTCCCTTCCCTCTGGATGGCCTCTTAGTGTAACAGGGTGCAGCCAAGAGGGGGGCCCCAAACAGGGATTTGGAATAGGTTCCAGAACTCAAGGTGTCTAGAAATTTTAGAAAGACATATAAGATGTCCTCACCCCTTCTCCCCACCTCTCACCAACTGGTGTGAGTTGGGGGAAGGGACACATGGAATAGGAACATGCAGAGCTGTTTCATATAGCCACAGCTTTGCAGCTAATCCGTGGCATGGTCATTTAACATATCTATAACCTTTAACTGGTTGCATAGATATGTTAAATAACTGTGGGCATGCTCTAAACCAGGGGGATGGAAAGTGACTTTCCCCCAAGATATGGCTGGGGGCAGGTCCCCCAGGTTGCAGCACCCACATGAGAGCTTGGAGATGATTGGTTCCACACCATGGGGCCGTACCTACCCAGACTCACGATGTCAGCCCAGTAAAGCTGGAAGGATATGGGAGGGCTGGCAAGTGTAGCCGATTGTGGGAGGAGTCGGAAATGGGGCTGCAGAGCAAGGTTGGTGAGGGGATTTAAAACCCAGACTCGGCAGGAATGAGAGGAGAGATCCACGTGGCTTTGCCAGAGTGGTGACCCCCTCAGCTTTGGTGAACAGAAGAGGACCATGTGGTTTTGGCCAGAGTGGGGACCCCTGCAGCTTTGGTAGAAGAGGACCACGTGACTTTGTGGTGCTCCCTTTGGCCACATGGCCTGGGAAGCAGGAGAGACTTTGCCTGGAAGAAGGCTAAAATAACTCTTGCCAGTAGGCCATGAGAAGGGGCCACATGGCTTTGGATTAATTAGAGATCCTGCCTAGACAGCGACACAGCTGATGGTGACAGCAACCTGAATCACAAATGCCTACTTCTTTTCCTGAGTTATGTACCCCAAATTAGGGCAGGGGGAGAAGGAAGCACTGTGGGCCTCTGTGGGTTTCCAAAAGGACTTTGATATTTTAATGAAGACATTAGGTCACTACTTTAAGTCTGTATAGCTTTAAATAAACATTCCCTTTCCTTTTCACAAATCTCTGGCATTGAGAGACAATCGAACCTAGTGGGGGGTCCTTTCAGTAATAGTATGCAGTACCGCCTTGGCCCTGTGTGTGCCTGTTCTGTAACATTAGAAAGGTCACAGCTCCTCCTAGCTGACTCTCTTACACAGTTCTCTCCAGGTTCTGGTGGACCATTTCTCCCCTGGCTGCTTTAGACTTACTTTCAGTTTGGTAAATAATATCTTCATTAATGTCTACTCAAATGTAAGTTTTCCCTCCCTTTCCTGTATGTGCACTATGTGTTTCCAAACAAATGCCCCATGAAAAGTGCTTAGCCAGGTGTACAACAAGTGTTTACATGGTTGTTGGGGGGATTAAAAGAAACTATGTGCATAGGATAATTGTTGCTAAATGGGAGTCAATTCACAATAACAATAATATATTATTAATAATAAATCAAATATTATTCAACACTATAGCACCTATTATTTTAGGTGCTCATTATAGACAAAGCACTGGACTAAGACTTTAAATTCATGATTTTATTCTCCTATCACCCCCAAATCTACAGTAGTTAAACTTTTCCCCAATTTGAACAAGAAAACAGAGAATTTAAGTAACTGGCCCCAGGACACACAGCAGGTTCGTTCTGACTCATTCTCCTAGTTACTTCACTGCCTTTTATTATGAGTTTCTAAGCTCATTCCTCTCCTTATAAGGAAGGCATTAATCCTACCATGAGGGCTCCACCTCATGACCTAATTACCCCCCAAAGGCCCTGCCTCCCAATTCTATCACACTGGGGATTAGGGTTTCAACATATGGAAATGGGGAGTGGGGAGATGGCCCTGGCCTGGTGACACAGTTTGTTGGATCATTGTCCCATACACCAAAAGTTTGCAGGTTCAACCCCAGGTCAGGGCACATACCACGTTTGCAGGTTGGATACCTGATTGGGGCATGTATGGGAGGCAACTGATTGATGTTTCTCTATCATATAAATGTTCCTCTCTCTCTCTCTCAAAAATAAAAAAAAAAAAATGAGAGAAGAGGGGTCATAGACATTTAGTCTATAGCAAGTAGCTTGTTGGAGAATTATGTGTTTGGTGTGCTTGGAGGCTACATATGGCAGCAGGGAGGTAAGTGAGAAAGCTACTTCTGTGACCCAGAGGTATGACAGTTGCTTTGACTTGAAAGGCAGTAGCAGAAATAATGGGAAGTGATGAGAATTTGGACATGTTTGGTGGCTAAGCCAAATGGACTTGCTGGAGAAATGAATGTCGTGCAAGGCAAAGTGAAGAATTAAAGAGTCCTCCGAGGTTTAAGGCCCAAGAGTTTGAGTATATGGTGAGTCCTTAACTGAAATGGGGAAGCCTGGAGAACTGTAAACAGATATATAGATCTGATAATGAATTGGTGTTCAAAACATGTAAAGAACCCATATGATGGGAAATACAGATAGGCCTTTATATTGTCTTCTAAAACTTTTAAAGCATTGTTATTCACTTCTAGATCTTTAATAAATTTGTCAATGTTTCTGTTTATGGTTTGTGACTTTCAGATTTGGTTTTCACATATCCCTATATTCATTTCCTGGATCTGCCATAATAAAGTGTTACAAACTGGATGGTTTATAACAATAGAAATTTATTCTCTTATAATTCTGGAGACTAGAAGTCCAAAATCAAGGTGCTACTAGGGTCATGCTCCCTCTGAAGGCCCTACTGAAGAATGCTTTCTTACTTCTTCCTAGGTTCTGGTGGTTGCCTGTATTCGCTGGCATTCTTTGGCTCTGGCAACATAAAGTTAGTATCTGCCTTCCCCTGTTTCTTTCTCTGTGTCTCTCTGTCCCTTTTATAAAGATACCAGTGACTGGATTAGGGCCCACCCTAACCCAATATGACCACATTTTAACTTTACATCTGTAAAGGCTGTGTTTCCAAATAAAGCCACATCCACAGGTGCCAGGCATTTGGACTTGAACACACTTTTTTGGGGGACACAGTTCAGCAGTCCCTAAGTATATTTCTGGCCTTATTACTTGACTATTCTATTGTTTTCTGACTACTTGCTTATAACTAAAACAATATTAGGTTGTGCTAATTACTATAGATTTATATTATATCTTGACACCTAGAGAGCATGTTGCTCTCCCAACCTCATTTTTCTTTCAAAGTGTCATGGCTTATCCCGGCCCCCTTTTACATGAGCTATAGAATCAGTTGTACTTCTAAAAACAGCTTACAGGAATTTAGATGGGAATAGTACTTAAGGTAATTTTGGAGAGAATCAACTATTTTATGATGCAGAATCTTCCTACTCATTAACATGGCAGCTGTTCTTTGAGCTTTATTCCCCAATACCATAAAAATATTATAAATTGAAGCCTTTAAATTTACTTTTTAAAAAGATATTAATTATTTATTTTTAGAGAGAAGGGAAGGGAGCAAGAAAGGGAGAGAAACATCAATGTGTGGTTGCCCCTCATGTGCCCTCCACTGGGGACCTGGCCTGCAACCCAGGCTTGTACCCTGATTGGGAATCAAACCAGGGACCTTTGGGTTCACAGGCTGGCACTCAATCCACTGAGCCACACCAGACAGGACTAAAATAAATTTTAAACTATTTGATGTTGGCCTATAGACTTATCTTTGCCTACTGATTTTAAATCCGACCACCTTACTTAGGTTCACATTGATCCTAATAATTTGAAGAGTCTCTTGAATTGTTTACGCTTTCAACATTTGTGAATGACCGTTTCATTTCCTTCTGATCCTTATACTTTTGATTTATATTACTTGTCTTACTGCAATCATTGATATCTTCAGGGTAGTAGAAGTAATTGGAGCAAATATCTGGGATTTTCCTTGATTTTCAGAGGAATGTATCACCATTAAGTATGGGGATTGCTCTAGGTTTTTAGTAGGTAATCTTTATCTGGTTAAAGATAGTCCTTCTATTTTATGTCTCCATCTGTTTCTATTATTTTCCTTTGTTGGAATTTTTTCTTTGCTTACCAATCCTGTTATAGATACTTAAAAATATCTCCTCTTCATTTTAAAGTGTTTAGGATAGAAAAACTAGACAAATTTGTTTCCTCATTCAAACACATATGTACCTCAGCATTTACCTTTTGAAAGAAGCAAGAGTAAATGCATTATTTTTGTATTGAGAACTGCCCCCCCCCACAAAAGCAACATGAGTCAATAAAAAATGTTCTAGACTTTGAGTGAGAAGGTCAATGTTTTCATCCTGATGCATTAATGCAGACTTTTGTCAAAGTCCTATTTTCACTGCTGTGTACCACCATTTGGGGATTCATTTAAATGATTAGGAAGCTGAGTTTCACCGTAACTGGGTTTCTACTTATAGTTTTTGTGAGACATTTTCTGCACGAAAGCTCCGGGATCCGCAGTTGTCAGGAGACTCTCCTCCCTGGAGTGTGAGAGTGAACCAAAGTCCTCACTGAGAGAGGAGGAGGAGAAAGCTCCACTTAGTGTGAGAGAAAACAGCTCCCAGCACATCCGACTCTGAGCAGCAGTCCCATCGGGCCCTGTGAGGCCTGCTGGGATCAACTGAGTGAGCAGAAAAGAAAGGTTTTTCTTAGGTGGGAGAGAGGCAGTAGTTGGAGGAAAAACAATGCCACTTGGTATTAGCTAGAGTGTGATTCTGAAGAGGACAGACTCAGCCATTTCCTCAGAAGATATCTGAAAGAGAAAATTTAACACTTGAGTGCCCAGGGGAAGTTAGGAGTGACTAACAGGCAATTCTTTTCCAGCTTTTTCAGTGGCTGTTTTGTCTCAGTACATAATGGGTTGGTAGGCCTGTGACTTCACAGAAAGCAGAGGAGTTGATCAAATCACCCAGCATCCCAGTCTGGAGGATTTCATTTCCTCTTTAGAGACATTTTGCAGTTGAACACAGCTCATTTTTTTCAGGTTATGAATTCTTTACTTTTTTAAAAAAATTACTGGGGTAATATTGGTTCACGAAACCATATAGGTTTCAAATGTACAGCTCAACAGAACATCATCTGCACTTTGCATTCAAAGACTCCCTTTTTTCCCATGTGTCCATCTATGCATCCATCCAACCATCTGCTCACCATCCATCGAGTCAATGTTTATTCAGTATTGTTATTCTAATCATTATTACTAACAGCTAACATTGTTGAGCTCTTACAAAATTTCACTAATTTTACATGCACTTTGTCACTTATTCTTCACACAACCTTCGAGCTACTTACCATTGTTATTCCACTATGCAGATAAGGAAAATGAGGCATAAGGAGGTGGAGTTAGTAGTTGGAGGACTCATGGCTCAAACCCATACCTTTTTGATCCACAAGCCATTTCCAGTAGTAACTTAAGTCAGATCGTATCAGCTACAAGAGGAATTTTGAGCACCAGTAAGTAAATACGGCCATTATTAAAAATTAAATTATATAAACTTTTGATCAAATAAATTACATTTTAAAAAGTAATAAGCACTCAAACTCATAGTCTTCTCATTATTTTATTCATTCTATTTCATCCTTGGTTGAAGTTATTTCTATCAAATCTCTGTGGTGAATACTACACAACGGTGTGCTTGGTCACTTCTGTTTGTAACTCTCAGCCAGTGACATGAGATGGGTAGCTTGAAATTAGCCAAGGTGGGATATTTACACCATGGAAATCAGCAAGTGCTACAAATCAGGACTTTTTTTCTCTTGGAGAGCCAGTTGTTAAACAGGTACCAGAATACCAGGGATCCTTTCTCTTAACTACTGTAGCATATAACTTCTACATAATACCATAATATTAAGTGCAATGCCTTATGCTGGATACAGAAGATACAAAGTTGAGTCAGTTACAGTAGAAGTAACTGACTTCTTCTACTTAGAAGAAGAGAGAATCTTACCTACTAGAAACTGTAGATGCTGCTTAATTGCAGTTTGAAACATCACTTTGAAGAAATTATCCAGATACACTTTTATGTATGGTAAAATAAGACCTACAGTAGCTAGAAAAAATATCATCAAAATAATTTCAATAAAATAATTACCTCAGTCTTTCTTTAGTTTTATTGTAGAAAATACAAGAGGAATCAGTTGAACAGTGAGGTTGACCAATTTCGGGTACAGTGTATCCTGAACTTGAATGAGTCCCATTGGTTGACTTGCATTTTCTGAAAGTATGGCTCTGTAACCAAGGAAAACACCATTCCTTGCCTGGAACATTTTTGTTTAAACACCAACTAAGTATTAAACCAGACAGATGCTCTGGATGGTCAGAAAAATAAATCCTTTAACATATAGTTAAAGGTCATCAATATGATAATTTCCCCACCAGACATCTTTCTAACAGAATTTCACACCAGCTTGGAGAATCTGGTCAGCCAGATTCCTTTTCCATGACCCTATGGAAATGGATGAACAGAAAGGCAGAAAGCAAAAAAAAAAAAAAAAAAAAAAAGGTAAGAATATGGCAATCAGGACACATGGGTTTAGCCCAGATCGACCATTTACTGGCAAATCATTTCCACTTTCTGCACTTCAGTAGCCCTGTTTATAAAATAAAGAGTTTAGATCATCCACATTTTTTTTTTCAAATTTAGGCCACCTAAGCATAACCAATTGAGCCAATTAACATGCAGTGCTCAGATCCCACCTACAGATCATTAACTCATTAGAGTTAGGTCATGCCCAACAATTTTTATTTAAGCCTGCACCTGAGTTGACTCTCTTCCCAATGGTCTGCTTTGTGTTACAACCACATCACTAGACTAGGTGATCTCCATTTCTACCTGAATGTACTGCCGTCTTGAGGTTAAAAGCAATACAGTTTCATTGTTAGTGAATAGTGTTTTATTGTAAACAGCATTCTTAAATACCACTTGAAATGTGCATTATAGAAAGATATTTTGTCTTGTATTACCTATTGATATACTTCTATTTGAATCTTAACTGTTATTGCCCTAATTTGATGGAAGCCATCCATATTCTTTTATCATTTTTATTTCAGTTATGGTTTAGTGTATATATTTATGTTTTCTGGGTAATGGAGAAATCTAATTGCTAGTTTTAGTGGCTAGGAAGAATTCCAATAATGAATTTCCTGAAAGGGAGGAAAATATAAAACTATCACCATGTATTTACTGGGAATGGTTCTGAAAGTAATTGGAAAGTGACCAAAATCTGAATTATTTTATTATCGAATTCAAGTCAGTATTGCAGAAAGCAGGAACATGATACTGGCTAACGTATACTGCTTGTCCAAGTGAGGTTTATCCTGTAATAAGAAACATCATTTGAAAATAAACAACTATGTGGTATTATACGAGGATGATTTAGTTTCCCCAGTCCTAGATATGACTAGTTTGTACTGTAAAGCAAGGGATACCTACTCCCATCTTTCTCCTAATTGGATAAGTGGTATAAACTTCTGTGTTTTCCATCTGCCTGGCATTGGTTCATCTTTCTTCTGATAATGGACCCTTGTTTTGCACCCCAGTTTTTCCTGGATGACACAGCTTTTCTCATGCTTAGATCATGTGCTTTGTCAGGGTGGTGGGGGAGAGGAAGGCATGTGTTTTGGGGGCAAAAGGACATTCCTCTTAGCACAGTGATTGGTTCAGGGGTGTATATGAGACAATATGGACCAGTAGGAATTAAGCTTCAGACTTACCTTGAATAGATGGAGAAGAGACAATCTCTTTTTCATTTTGCTAGATTTGAAGCTAGGTAGAATGTGAGGCTAGAGTGGCTGACCACTATTTTGTCACTCTATGGAATCTAAAAATGGAGACAACGTGTAGAGAACAGAGCCAAAAAAAGCAAGGAAGGACATAAGTAGCCAAGATTTCAAGCTGTGTTTGAAGCTGTCAGATCTACCCATGAGCTGATAATATTTTTTCTTAAATCAGCTTTTTTTCAGTTGCTTGAAACCAAACAAATCATAGCTGATTAACTGACCAGCTTTGCCCAAATCATGTAAATACTTTAAAAGCTGCAAGGCTTTAGTTTTTGTTTTAAAAAAAAAATAGGTAAAATAAATTGAAAATAAATTTCAACAAATTGAAAAACCTTTTAATTCTATCAAGCTGTAATACAATTATCAGAACATATAAGCATGTTCAAGAAAAGGTAGGTTCTGTAAAAAACTAGTAATCAACTTTCTTTTGAGGACTAGAGAATTAGACTTGGGTGGGAGATCATTTTCACCCTATACCCTTTCATACTATTTATATTTTTTATTTTTATTGTGTATATATTTATCTATTTAAAACCCCAATTTTATAATTCTACAAATACAATTTCTTTGATAAATGACAGTATGTTTATATTAGAAATTGAATTTGTCTTTTGAATTTAATATTTGGTAGCACTACGACATAATGAATAGATGTCAAAATATATCTTTCCATGTGTTAAGATTTTTTTGCCCCAAAATATGCTAAAACAATGATGATGACGCAAACATTTAAACTAGTCTTCAGATATTTTCAAAACATGCCATACACTTTATTCTACTTGATTTCTTCCCGAATTGTATAGACAATGTTTCTCTTCCCTCATTTTCAGAGTATTAATTTCATTTATCAAGATGGCGTCTGTTCGATTCCTCTAACCCTCAGCTCACCCATTTTGAAGTTGGGATGTCACAAAGTGAATGCAGCATTCAAACTGAGGACTAAGGGTGACATGTAATTCCATTTTATCACCTCGTCAACCTCAGGGGTGGAGTTTTCTTTCCTGTTGTCCCAGCATCTTATTATTTGGTTTTTGGTGAATAGGGCTGATTGAAATGACTTAAGTGAACTTTCTGCTCAGAGGAACAGAAAGACAATACTAGAAATGAGATCTATAAAGATGAGTATTAATTGGGGACATTCAGATAATCTTGTATGTTCTTTATCTTCATGGAATTTTGAAGCAGGGTCAGAACGAGGTGACACTGGCCAGCTATTGGTTTTCTACCCCTTTCTTCTTCAGGCCCTGTTTCTAGTATCATTAATAAGTTATACCTAACCATTGGGTGTGAAAGGACCCTGTTAGAACTCAAGGATCTAGGGTTACTTTAGCAGCCTAAGCCCAGTATTATAAATTTGCTTCAACATGGTATAACATCAACTAAACAGTATTAAGGGTAATAGGATTAAAATTGATAGTAGCTAATTTTATTTAGCACTGTATGTCAGGTATTTTACCAAATGCTTAATGCTCATTTGTTTCTCTAAATAGCCCTTTTGAGCAAATGCAATTATTTCTTTATAAAGGTGAGAAGACGGAGGTAAATAGAGCCTAAGTTGAATAACTTGTCCAAGGCCCCATGTGCAGGAAATAGCACTATGATCCCAGAACCTGTGTTCCTTTCTCCTCTCAGTGGGCTCAGATTCTAGAAGGCAGATCTCAGCTTAAACAAATAGATAAGGGTGAAAACAAGCTCAAGTATAATGCACAGATGTAGCTCAGAGAAGCACATGATTAATTTTATCTGGAGAAACCAGAGAGGCTTCCTGGAGGAGGTGATATAATAGGTGAGTTTTGAAAGATCAATGGGGGTTTTATCAAGTAATGACAAAGGTGCAAAAAGCGAAAGAACAACTTTATTCAGTGACCTCTGAAATACAATTTCAAACTACCATAGCATATATGCAAAAATGCTAGAAGTGAAAGTAAACTTTAGCATTGAAACAACTAATAGTTGCCCTACTAAAAGAATTAATCCTATTTTTAAAAAGATTTTATTTATTTATTTTTAGAGAGAGGGTAAGGGAGAGAGAAAGAGAGGGAGAGAAACATTAATGTGAGAGAGAAATGTCGATTGGTTGCCTCTCATACGTGCTCTGACTGGGGACTGACCCCAAAACCCAGGCATGTGCCCAGATCCGGAATCAAACAGGTAATCTTTCACTTTGTGGGACAATACCCAACCAGCTGAGCCACAGCAATCAGGGCTAGAATGAATCTTCTTTAGTCCTTAAGGATGTATTTAGATATATAATAAAGATATATAACAATGCTTTGCAAAATACACTAAGCACAGAGAAATTTTAGTTCTTATTATGTAAGTTTATATGGCACATTGATTTCATTAATGGCCATGAATCTTTACCCTCTCTTGTATCCCCAACTTTTGCTATGTTACTTTGCAATTCCTTTCACTAAAGACAGAATTTATTTCTTAACCTTTTATCTAGGCTATCTTAGTAGCTTGCTTTAGCCATGGGGATGTTAGCACACATGACACAGAGACTTAAAAAAGTACTTGGAAAAAAAATAAGGGGAAAATATAAGATATATTTTGAACAAAATGATGAGGGGGAAAAAAGCACATGGGCATTTTTGCTTGTGCTTTTCTCCCATCAGGAGCATTTGTCCAGCATGACCGCCTGGGGGATGTAAAGCCTATGGAGCAGAGCCCCTGGCCCCTCTGTTTCAGCCAAGGCTACCCTGAGGCAGTTCACAGCCAGCCCAACCTCGACATGTGAATGAGAGTGAGTCCAACCCAGATCAGCCAAGGCCGGCCTGATTCACTCCACCCTATAGCCTCAGAAGCCAAATCAATGCTTATTATTTCAGGCTGCAGAGTTTTCTGTCTGGATTTTGCCTACCCATAGATAGTTTGAGGAGTAACTTATCTTGCAGTTACTCCACAGAAATCATGAAACATTCTACTGTTCCAAGGAAGTTATATTGCTGTGTCAATTTTGCCTAATTATGTAGCATTGTTGTGGTAACTGATAACTAATACCGTATATAAGACTATTTATAGAGCACAATATCAAAAACTGGAAGTCAGTGTCTTCTACTTATTTTATGCCCCAAATAAAAATAGAAGCAATAGGCACATAATACATGTTTTTTAGGGGAAAATCTTAATAGTAATCTAACTTCTCCGACAGTGGTAGAATATTTCTTGTTTATCGCCCCATTACTCGTCAAATCACAAACTAATTTTACACTGGAATAGCCAGCAGCCAATTTAAACTTTTTTTTTTTGGAAAAAGTAGAAGAGATGAATATATTATAATCCAGGTGTTTTTTTTCTCTTTAAGGAACTTCACACCAAAGTTATTATTCAAAAACCCTTTAAACTTCAGACAGGGAGGAATCTAAGTTACCATAATAGGAATGTTTTTTAATGTTTTAAATTCCAAGTTTATTAGATCGTTCATATATGGGTAGAGATGAACCAGTGTTAATTTCAAATAAAAATTATTTTGTTTCTAATTATACCAATATACATGCTCAATATAGAAAATAGGAAAAATAGAGTTAAAAAAAGCAAGTAAAATATAGCCACCATTAAAGTGTAATCATTGTGAATATACTAGTATTTTAAATGTATTTTTATCTTATTTTACTTTATCAATAGTAGCACACTTTCAGGCACAGTGTGGGAATTTTACATTCATTCCTTCCTTTACTTGTCACAACTCAGTGAGTTGGTATTATCTCCATTTTTTTGGAAACGAAATTAAGAATACAACAACAGAAATATTGGTGGCATAGTAGCCCCTCCCTGCTGATTGAGAAATTCAGCACTCCTCCACTCGCTATGGAAAATTCAAAATTCACACAAAAGTAGAGTGAAGAGCATTATGAACCACTATGCATCTGTCATCCAGGTTCAATAATTATCAACACATCTATCTTGTTTCATTAATTCCATCCATTTTTTTCTCATGGCCTTTTGTCTTAGTTTTCCATGAGTACTTCTCTGGATGTAGATCACATGAGGATAATCCACCCTGCATATACTGAAGGGTAACCTGAAATAGTCCCCTACTTTCAAAGGGGCAAGGTTGCTCTGTTAATTTGGCCTAAGAAAGAAAATGTAAAATGTGCCTGGCACCTATTACAGTGCTCTGAGCCCCTGGTTACAGTGAAGCACAGGCACTGAGTTCCAGGAGCTGTGTGGACACCGTTGTGAAATGTCTGCTTTCAAAATGGGAAGGAACAGGATGCTGTGTAGTTTGCAAAGCTCATACATGTGATGATATGCCCCTCTTTGAGAAAGCTCCTCTGCTCAGGACACAGCTTCTCTGGCTCCTAGAGAAAGCCTTTGCGGTGCCAGACTGGACTGCCTTCCATTCATTCAGTCCTTCCCACCACAGGGCCAGGCCCTTCTTCACAAGGTGGGCTGTGCTTGGTTGTGCCACCAGCAATCACCCTGAAATATATAAGTGGTTAATATTCATGAGGGCTTCTACCAGTGGAGTCTGTCAGGGCATATGGAAACCCCAGCCTCGTTCTCAGCTAGTTCGCACCAAAATGTATGAGTCTATTTACTCACAATTTGCCGATGTTTTGACATTTCCTGCTGATTTGTGGAACGCCTCATGACACATCCGTGATCAGAAGTGATATCCCAATGAGCCAAAGATTGGCTTCTCTTGTTGCCATGGGCCATCCTGTCTCATTTTCTCACAGATTAAATGTTAGACTCAAGGCAAAATAAAAAAGTGGCAGCGCAGAATGTCTCCAATTTCTGTGTCTTATGCCTGGTCTCTGTGGGTGAGAAGGGAAAGTCGAACCCACATAGCTAGCTCTGCAGCAACACTTTTGCACGACAACATTTTCACCCGTCTTGTGAGACAAAAATAAAGACATTATCAGACTAGTATTTAAATTTAAAATGTTTAAATGTTTGCTGTCAATATGAGAAGTGTAAAATAGTGTTAAATCTGAAAAGCAAAACTTCTTCTCCCATCTCACTACCCAACCCTATGTACTTAATTCTATACACAATGTAAATGAAAAATATATGAACATATCCATTCATATATTATATGTGTTTTTTTTAAATACTGCATTAAATCTAAGATGTCACTGGTTCCATAATCTGTCACTATTTTATAGACAGCATGAAGACTGTTGCCTGGACGATAGAAGTTATATAAGACACCATGAATTATAAGACTAAACTTTCAATAATGTGAAAGTATGAAAAATATCATCTTAAAATCAGTGGGATGTGGCACTGTTTTGCACCTATTTTTATTCAATAATACAGCATAGATATATTTTTGCTTCAGGGCAAATGCATCCATCCTTTTAAACTGCTGCTTATTATGACATTGTTAGCTGTTCCACAATTTATTTAGCCACTCTCACTTTATTGAACATTTATGGTGCTTTAAAATTTACTATCTGAAAAGCACTGGATGAGTATATATCCATATAAACCATCACACACTTATATGCAGACATATGAAAATTTTATAAAACATTCCCCTGGAAGTATAACTGTTGGGTCAAAAGTTATGAGCCAGTAAAATGTTTATAGGTACTGAGAAAATAGAAACTGATGTTTTTAATCCCCCTATTCCAATGGGAGTACTGTGGTTCTGAGGATGCTCAGGCTCATGTGGTTAACAGACAGTGGAAAAGTTTGTCAATCTCTTTCTTACTGGGCAGGACTCTCAACTCCACACTCACTTTCCTCTGTCCTTTCTAGTATGGATGCATCTTTGTTGGAACATAAATTGATTGGTAACTTTAATAAATAGGCATTTCAATTCTTGGAGAGAGGTGGTTACTTTTTTTAAGTTTCTGAACCTGACACTTGTGGGGACAGCTGTTCACTTTATGGGCATTTAATGACCTGTGATGGCAAAGACCCTTAAATTATTTGTATACATATCTGAGCAGTCAAATTTATGGCTGGTTTGTTCAGTTCTATAGAAGTTATTCTACTTTGTGTGAGAAAAGGAAAAAAAGGCATAGGCTCTTTGGAGTGGTTTGATTATTTGTGAGTTGTACTAAATTGGACTGTCCCAATTTGGTAGTCAGTTCCAATTTTATAGCCTCAGACTGCTCCTCCTCAGCTTTTTCTATCCCTCTCTCCACTAATAAGGAAGAATGAATGTGCAGCCTTGGTCACATCAAACCAAGCAAATTTCTGCTTTCACCACACTCAGGCAATGTTGAATGGAAATAGAACTTTGTTTAAAAACATATAGAATTATTCTAATTGATAGCCAACACTAAATTCAAATTGTCTAGAGTAGTGAGTGCTTCTCAAACATTGCTGTGCATATGAATCCCTAAGACCCTTATTAACTTTATAATTTATGTATTTTTAATGTAATTTATTGATTATGCTACTACAGTTGTCCCAATATTTCCCCCTTTGCTCCCCTCCACGTGGTACCACTATTCCCTCTGGCAATTCCCCCCTCCCTCAGTTCATGTCCATGGGTCATGCATATAAGTTCTTTGGCTATTCCATTTCCTATACTGTTCTTAGCGTCCCCCTGTCTATTCTGTAGGTACAAACTTGTACTTCTTAATCCTTATACCCTTTCCCCCATTCTTCCTTTTCCCCTTCCCAACTGATAACTCTCCAAATGATCTCCATGTCTATGAATCTGTTTCTCTTCTGCTTTTTTTGGCTTAGTTTGTTTTTTAGATTCAATTGTTGATAACTGGATTTATTGCCATTTTAATGTTCATAGTTTTGATCTTCTTGTTTTTCTTAAATAAGTCCCTATAACATTTCATAAAATAATGAGTTGGTGATGATGAACTCCTTTAACTTTTCCTTGTCTGAGAAGCACTTTATCTACCCTTCAATTCTAAATGATAGCTTTGTTGGATGGAGTAATCTAGGTTTAGGTCCTCATTTTTAATCAGTTTGAATACTTCTTTCCAGCTCCCTTTTGCCTGCAAGATTTCTTTTGAGAAATCAGTTGATAATCTTATGGGAACTGCTTTGTAGGTAACTAACTGTTTTTCTTTTGTTGCTTTTAAGATTCTCTCTTTATCTTTGACCTTCGGCATTTTAATTATGCTGTATCTCGGTGTGGTCTTCTTTGTTTCCATCTTGTCTGGGACTCTGTGCTTCCTGGACTTGTATGTCTATTTCCTTCACAAAATTAGAGAAGTTTTCTTTCATTGTTTTTTCAAATAAGTTTTCAGTTTCCTGTTCTTTCTTTTCTCTTTCTGGCACACCTATGATTCGAATCTGGTATGTTTGAAGTGTCCCAGAGGCTCCTTAGCCAATCCTTGTTTTGTTTCTGTCAGGGGGGATTCTTTTTTTTTCTTGTTTTTCTCATTGAATGCTTTTATCTTCCTTATGTTACAAATCATTGATTCAATTCTCAGCTTCATCCAGTCCACTGTTGTCAAATTGCTCTTTGTTTCACTTAGTGTATATTTCATTTCTTCCTGGGTCTTGTTTATGCCATTGAAGTACCCAATGAATAGCATCCTAATAACTAGTGTTTTGAACTCTGCATCTGGTAGATTTCTTATCTCCATTTTGTTTAGTTTTTTTTTCTAGAGTTTTGTTCTGTTCTTCCATTTGAGCCATATTTGTCTCCTCATTTTGGCTACTTCCCTGTGTTTGTTTCTATGTATTAGGTAGAGCTCTTCTGACTCCCTGTCTTAGTAGCATGGCCTCTTACAAAAAAGCATACTGGCAAGTTAGGGCTGATCCTTAGGTAATTGCCAGGGTGGGACAACTTGTGTGAACCAGGTTGATGGAGTCTCCAATATCATGTCATCACTCTGTGTCTGTGTGTGGGGGAGGGCTCAGAAAGGGGATAATGCTGCTGCCTGGTCTCTGGAATTTTGTCCAGTCCAGGAGAAAACTGTCCCCTGGCACTCGTCCTGATGCCAGACACCTCAGTTTCTCCTCATATGCCACTGGTGCCCTTCTAGCTGCTGCCTCAGTGATGAAGCCCAGAAGGAATAAGTCTGTGTAAATCCTAAGTCCATTGTGGGTCCTATAAGAGGAGACTCCTGAAAACCTCATAGTTTCTTCTGCTCCCCCAACCCCCACTGGTTTTACAGTCAGAAGTTATGAGGACTTATCTTTCTGGCAGTGGAACTGTGGACTCAGTGGTCTGGTGTGAGGCTGGGATCCCTTGCTCCTGAGGTATCCTTCCCAATTTTTACCTACCACATGTATGTGTGGGACCACTTGTTCCACGTCTCTGTGTCTCTGCACATCTTTGAGTCTCTGCCCCTCCTACTCATGGAGATGAATGTGACTTCTTTAATTCCTTGGCTGTCAGACTTCCATACAGTTTGATTTTCTGAGGACTCTGGGTAATATTTGTTTTGTAGTCTAGTTGTAATTTTTGCTGTGGTTGTGTGGAAGAGGGGAGCCATGTTTACCTACATCTCCATGTTGACTGGAAATCTTCTGATTTTAGAATTTAGACTCTAATTTAAGTATGGGACAGGGCTCAGACTTCACATTTCTGGCTTAGGTAGTGTGTATGCTACTGGTCCATAGACCCCAACTTGAGTAGCAAGGTCCTAGATCAGTAGTCAGCAAACTATAATCAGTGGGCCAAATTAGGCCCTCATCCAGTCTATAAATAAAGTTTTATTGAAACACAGCCATACACATTTGCTTATGTGTTGTCTGTGGCCACTTTCCCACAGCAGTGCCAGAGTCACGTAGTACAACAGAGACCTGATGGCCTGCAAAGCCTAAAATATTTGCTATGTGGCCCTTTACAGAGAAAATTTGCTGCCCCTGCCCTAGATGTTTCCTTTGATATCGAATACTTGGTCTGCAGAACAGATTTTCAACCTTCATCCAACATTCAATAAACACCTATCTAACCTTTATATTGTACTAAAAGAATACAATTAAGAACAAGATACAATTGCCCTTTTCATGAAGCTTATATTTATTTTCTCCTTCAATATTTAGCAAGTTACTATATCCCCTAAGTCTCAGTTTTTTATCTGTAAATTGGATAAAAATATATTACTCTTAGGGTTGTGAAGAGAGAGCTAGACACGTGGTAAATATTCAAAAAAGGTTAGCTGTTACCGTATCATTTTTATTATTTTTCTTACTCTCTGAATTTCTAGACAAAGACAACTTCCTTATACTTCCTGGCTGTGTGTATGTTTGTGTGTATGGGGGGAGTTCCTTCCTGGTTATTCAGAAATAACTGGATCTAAATGTGACTTTCTCCTCAAAATTTAAAAGGAAGGTTTAACAATTCAAGTATGAAATAACTTTTTGATTTGAGAACAAAGCAAGAAGAGCTTTCTTAGCTCTCAAAACAAGCCTTTATATGTTTCTCTACTTGCTTAATCTGCCATCAGTGAGGTGCTAATAGTGACATGGCCCCTGGTGAGGAAGGGTGGAGAGGACAAGGAGGAGGGCCTTACTCTCTCAGCAAGGTAAACAGCCTTTGATGGGGATTAACTGACAACTCCCTGTGGTAGCCCCGACAGCCATTATGCTAAATAACTGAGGTGAATTTTTAGTTCATTATTTATTGAATTTCAAAGAAAGCTTGGAAAACTCAAAAAAATTCTTTTTTGTCCATCAGAAACCTTTATGCATGTTTATGTCATTTTGTATCTATATTCAGTCTTTAATATGTTACAAATTCTACATGGTTGAGAATGATGTATGCCTTAATTTTGTTTCCAAAGAAACATATCTTGAAGCAAAGATTTGAGTATAAATAGTTTATTTGGGGGGTAGGGAAATGATGTCAGGAAGAGAAGGCAGAAAAATATGAGTGTGTTATAGCTCTGTAGGTAGCCTCTAGCCATACTAGAGTGCTCCTGCAGAACTCTGAAAGTGGGGTAGAAAACATGCCTCAGAATCATCCTACTGATGTTACTGAACAAAGTTGGTGTGTCCATTGCATGTCACTCGCAGAGAAGCCAGAGTCTGAGGTAATAGGGTTTTTGCAGAGAGAAGGGTTTATTTGTCAGCAAGCCAGATAAGGAGATTAAGAGACAAAGCTCAAACCTGTCTTCCTGAATGAAAACTTGAAACAGATTGAAAGAATAAGGCTAAGGATATATTTATTCATTCTAATTCCAGGGGTCTGATTGGACAGTCTTGGAACTAAACCATCTAAATAAGGAAGTAAAAGGGGTAAGAGGGAACAAGGAAATTCCAATCAGGCAGAGTTTGATTGATCAATCCTACATGCGCTTATATTTGTCCTGGGCACCCAATCTTCCTTATAGATGGACTTCTCACCTCTGCTTTCTAAAGGCTTCCAGGTGACTTGATTTCTATGAATCTTGGTTCCACTGTGCTTTACAGGTCAGCTTAGGGGCATGTGGCTCCTAACTATGCCTGCTCAGGCCTCTGGGACCAGTTTGATTCAGCTTGGTCTTGTTGTCTCCAGAGCACTTTAACAAGGCCTGCTATTATCTCCTGAATAACACTGAAAAAAACAAAAACAAAAACAAATGAACTGAAGCAAACCTAGAAAATGAAAAAATTAGTGGGTCTGGTTTTGGTGTTAGGGCCAGATTTCACCAAGAGCTGAGTGTGCTAGAAATTTTATACACCATCTCTCATCACTAGGTTATTGGTTAAGCGCTCCTGGAGGGGTGGGTGTTAATTTTCTGACATGTCTGACTAACAAGAAGCAGCTACTATCCACTGGAAGCAGCCAGAGGGCACTGAGTCGTACATACTGGGCACTGAGAGCATCTAGACTGTTTAGCTATTTCTACTTCCTGTCCCTGAAGTTTGTACAAACTAGGTGCTTACTAAGTGTTGATTGACCTATGCTGGATGAATCTCGTCATAGAAACCAAACTTGGTGGTTGGGCAGTGGGGAATAGGGTTGAAATTCTCTAAGTGAATTTAAGTGTTTGTGGAAAAATCAATGGCAGAATACTTCATTCCATAGAGATTTTGGAAGAGAAGGAATAAAGCTACCTTGATGCTGATGGGGTTTGGGACACGCTTCCCTTAAATGTGGTAACTTGGCATATTGAATATTTTAAACTGAAGAAATTTGAGGAAGTCGCAAAAATAGGAAGGTCACTCTGACCCTCTCCCACCCTTCCCTCCTGATGGTAAAACACTTTTGCAAGAGGTGCCCTCTCTACACCCTGAGAAAAGGATCACCCTTATCTCCAGAAATGAAGGAATGCCAAGAAGCATCAGAATAAACAGGCCCTGTTTATTTCCCCCCACTTTACTGTACTAACCTCCTACTCTCTGCCCTATCATGCTTCTCCACAATTGTCAAACCAGCATAAAAATACTCAGGCTTAACTGTTTCTTTGATTCTTCATTTTTTTTTATGGTTCTTATGTCAATGCAAAACTTACATTAATTAAATTTGCATGCTTTTCTCCTGTCAATCTGTCTCTCTCAGTTTAATTTTCAGACCCAGCTAGGGACCATCAGAAGGTTGAGGAGAACTTTTTCTTCTCCTGAAATGCTCTAGGTATAAGACGGAAAAGCTGACGAGCTAATGAAACAAATAAATTGAAGCTCTGATTCTTCACACTTCTCTAAGTCAACCATATATATATATATTTTAAGGTAAAAATTTTATAACTGAGGTTGTACTAGACATTAGGATGACAGTCAGGTGATATAAAAAATGATACAAAAGTCATCAGGGCTTCTGTGTCAAGGATACGAATTTTCAATGTCTGGGTGTCAAGCATTTAGTTCTTGAAAAGTAGTTGCTGAGATAGAGTGTACCATGAAGGAGGTTTATCTAAGGAGTTTCTTAGGATCAACACCTGTGGAGGGAAGAGAATGAGGCAGGAGTCAGCAAATGGAAACTAAGCAGTAATGCAGGCCCCCCAAACAGCTCCTGCCAACTGTCCAAGGAGCTCAGGGGCTTGAAGGTCCCTGATGAGGTGTCCTCAGTAGGGCAAAGATGGCCAGGTCCTTATACTCCTGGCCATCTCTTTTATATTCACTACTGGATATGGGCTACCCAGAAAGTAAAGGTGATCTCTATAGCTAAGGCCATCCTTGTAGGGACTGACAATACCCCTAACAGCTGGGACAATGAGTCCTTCATTAAAGGGAGAGCTTGGTGGAATGTTCCCCATACTGAATATTTTTAGCTCTCCACTCTTCCCAAGTACTCTGCCCTTCCCAAGTACTTTGCTCCACCATTTGCTTTTGAGATTTTCTGTTCTCTATTCTCTTGGACCACTGGAGTTGCATGATTTCAATTTGGATGTTATTCTCATGCTTCACAGTTTTTGAGTTTTTCTGGAACATGCTCTAGCTTCATCATGATTTGGTCTATCAAACTATATTATGGATATATTGGAGAATCATCTTATCACTGTATACCACCTGTGATGTGAGGCAGATAGGTACCTAAAATATGCAACCTTGCCATTCAAGTCCTGACATTTAGATTTCCACAGACTTAGTTTCACCCTCTTGGACATGAGGTGTCTGAGTGTGTTGTCTGTGTTTAGACACCACATCCTCTATAATCTAGATCACAAAATCTCATCTCAGTTTTTACTCTCCCGGAGCTTGAAATAGCTAGAATATTGTATTAATAACACAATATTAATTTTGGATTCCATGGAGTTAGGCATACAGAATATAGCAATGGCTAGTATGTGTGTGAGTGTGTGTGCATGCGTGCTTGGGGGCAGGGAGTTTAGCCTAGTACAAGGAAGGTAAAAGTCCCACAAAAGAGCTGGGGCTAAACTTTGAGCAGTACCATGTAAAATGGAGGCTGAGAAATGTCAATATGAGCCATCCTGTGGAAGAAATTCTTTCACAGTCTCACTTCACCACTTTCAGCCTTGAAGAGTCCCCAATGTTTTGTGTTATATCCATAAGAAGACTCTGCCTAAACCAAGATCACAAAGATTTACTACTAAACTTTTTTGGAAGACTCTTATAGTTTTATTTTTTACATGTAGTTCTTTGATATATTTTGAGTTAAGTATTATAAATGGCATGAGAAAGGGATCAAATTGATTTTTTGCATGTGGATATCCAGTTCTCCAAGAATCATTTGTTGAAAAAAA
>PVKM010019791.1:0-23918 GCA_004027735.1 Carollia perspicillata | reverse complement strand
AAGGAACACCTAAGTGGTTAGCAACCTGTGTAGGGGAATGAGAAGGTGCCAGCAACTCCACAAATTATTTCTTGACCAGATGCACCCCACTCCAATGCCTTAGACTATGTGACCCCATCCAACTTAAACAAATCTCCTTCCTGATGACTGGATACAACAAGATGAATTGCCCACAGCCCCAGAAATAAGTTTCAAAACCAAATTTGTGAACTGAGAATTATGCTCACTAACAACGTAGACAGGAAAGCCCTTAGCCTTGATACTTATAAGGAGCCCTAAATAGAATTTACCATGTTGGGAGGGAAAAGAGGGTTTGGGGAATTTCAGGAAATATTTCTGGAAGCCAACATATTATTAGGAGACAAAAATCGTTTCCAGAAACCCCTACTAGGTGAACTGCATTATCAGCATCAGATACAGTTTTTCCTTCACATGTCAAAAGTCTTTTCCATTTACATCAGCATTTAAGTCTTAGAAAATGACAGAGACAAACATAAAATTCTGAGGGGTGATTTTAAAAATATTGTCTTTCTGAAGTTGTGCCTTCCTAGAACAATACTAGGGCATCATTCACACTGCACTTAGAGAATTATATATCCAAAAATTGGGTGTAAAATTATATCAAACTTTTAATATTTTTATTATTAAGGGCAATGATCCAAATTCTTTGTTAAGGCACATAGTTAAGCCTTTCACAAATAATATAGTTCATTTAATCCTTTCATTATTAAAAACTGTGAATTTTATCCATCACAAAATGCCATGAGCATTTAGCTTTTCCTTCTGGGGTGCAAATCATTTTTCTCTCCAATTTTCCAGCTAATTGCTATCTTCTCCTTGCTGATAGAATGGAAAACAGCTACTGTGGGGCTCTCTGACATCCACGTAGACATCTTGGGAACACTGATGAAACTGATAACAGGCCATTTTATAGGGCCTTAAAAGCTACTCAAGAAATGAACAAGGCCCATTAGACTTTCTGTCATGCATATGATGGGAAAAAATATACCACCATAAGATCCACTCAATTGTCTTGCCGTGACAGCAGTAGCTATTGTGTGAGAGAGGTTTGGGGAAGGTGGCTCCACCTTGGTGTTTATGCTCTGCTGGCTAGTGGGAGTTTCAGGTACAGCACCCTAACAGAAGGGGCTTTGTGATAGGCTATCAGTGACAAACAAGAACGACAACATGCAGTCCAGTGGTTTGACAAGGAGGAGAAGCCCAACAAAAGGAGAATGACCTGCTTCAGTTTCCCATTTCAGTCTAACATTTACTTCCTCACACAAAGCTCAGCTCGGTGTGTTGGTGTCCAAATCACATTTGAACCTTGTACAGAGTGATGAGAGTCAAGCCGAAATATTTTAAGTGGATTTCTTTTCTTTGCATCCTACTTTGAACTGCTTTTAAACCTGCAGATGTGTGGCAGAGCCGTCCAAACTAAGTAGCTGGAAAAGAGAAACTTGAAAAAGTATTTTCCTAGCTTAATGTTTTATTTTAAATATATTCAAATCGTGATGAAATTAAGGAGATTTTTTTCATATTTATGTATAAACATATATAAATATATGTGTATATATATTTAAAAATAAAACATGCATTTATATTTATGTATGTTGTATCTCTGCATGGATTTCAGCAAATAAATAATGAAATGATTCCATGGTTGCAGCACCATACAGAGTAGTTTCACACCCTAAAAGTCCCTCTGCTTCACCCGTTCATTCCTTCTTTTCCTTTCTCCCCGCTGCCCCTGACCCCAGAGTCCCTGGCAACCACTGATCTTTTTACTGTCTCTGTAACTTTGTCCTCTCCAAAATGTTATATAGTTGGAATCATACAGTATGTAGTTTTTTAGACTGGTTTCTTCCACTGAGCAATATACATTTAAGGTTCTTCCATGTCCTTTGTCACTTCATAGCTCATTTGTTTTTATTGCTCTAAATGCCATTTTTCCAACACAAAATCACAGTACCTGTAATACATCAGGCCCTCTATGTACTGCAGAGAGATGCAGAGAGATGAACAGGACACAACTCCTACTCTCAAGCACCTTACTGCTGGGCATTAGAAGAAAGGTATGGAGACACAGAGAGTAACATTTTATAGGTATTATGCTAATACTTTATAGTTATTATAATAAAAATTCTATAGAGGTACAAAAGAAGGGCAAAGTAGGGAGAATTCAATTTTACTCCTGATACAGAGAGTCAGAAATGGGTCCCAGCGGGACTGGGAGTTGGAGCCACAGGACCTGCAAGAGCCAGAGCAGAGCACGGAAAGCCAAGTGGCAAAGTTTTAGGTGGAACAGCAGGACACGTTTTGAGAAAGGCAAGAAGCCCAATCAGAAGCTGGTAGACTTGAACGTGAAAATGCTAACCTCTCAGGTCCCAAATAGAACCTGTATTCTCTCCCACTTCTTTCACGTTTCTTCTCTCATGTCACGTCATCAGAAGGCTGCCCATAACACCCTAAAAAGAACACCTCCTTCCTTCTTCCCAACCTTTTCTCCTTACCCTCCTTCTTCTTTCCCATACCAATTTTAAGCTTTAACAAGTTAAATATGTATTTCTATTTGTATTGCCTGCCTCCTCCCACCAGAATGTAAGGCCCTAGGGACAGGGGCTTGAGCTCTGTTCAAGTCTGTCCCACAGCAGACCTGCAATAAGCATTTGTTGAGTGAATGAATATACAAAGCGGTTTTATCAGTGCTAGAGATCCTTCCTGCAGAGAAAAAGCACTACAGATGATCCCTGTTTACGATGGGTCCAATTCACGATGGTGTGAAAGTGATATGCATTCAGTAGAAACTGTGCTTCAAATTTTGAATTCTTATCTTTTTTCCAGGCTAGCAACATGCGGTATGATGCTCTAAATAATTAGAGCCCAGCTCCCAGTCAGCCACACGATCACCGGGGTAAACTACTGATACTCTACAATGCAGTATCAAATGCATTTTCGACTTAAGGTAATTTTAAGTACAATGAGTTTAATGGGACATAATTCCATTGTAAGTAGAGGTGTATCTGTATAAGAATGTTTTAACTGTTACCAAACAGGGGAACATTCTAACTCTAGCTTATGTATTTCCAACAACTGCTATTAAATCCATGATATTCTAGTTCCCTAGATTCTAATATTGTTTTTACTATTCTACATTAAATTGGGAGATGGAAAAAGGAATCTCAAGTGCTTTCCAAAATGCCAGATAAATCTACTTACCTTCATAGAGTGTAATTTTATCAAAACCTTTTTTTTTTCAGTACTAATTTAAGGCCTGCTCAAATAAATGCCCCATGTTATACCTAACATGGCCTGGCACTTACTCAAAATAAGGATGTGTTAAGTTAAAGACTTACATAATTACCCTAGAGAAAACCTGAAGATTGGCTACCAATTCCTTCTCATTATTCAGCACATTTTCTGACCTTCAGGGGTTGAAATTGTTTAATTTCCCCTCTTGTGGTTAGGCCTTCCTTAAAGGGTTCAATTCATAAACTTGGCACTGGAAATGCTATCGTGAAGGGTGGGTGGGTGGAAATAACATGCTGTGAGCACTACTGTGTGCAACATGCTTCAGAGAGCACTGCTCCAAGACATGGCTAAAGCCCTGAGCTCTGATTTCAGTGAGGAAGACTATGGGGGAAGAGATGATTCTGTTGTGTGGCATAGGGACTGGTTCAGATTTGAACAGAATTGCCCAAGTTATAACTTCCCCTAGGGAACTTTTTATAAAAAACACTGGCTTTCTTAATCCCTTGCCTTCTCTGTTCTTAGATCTTTTCTGTACCCTTTTCCTCTACCCAAACTCATTCATCCATGTCCATTGCCATAGCTTCAGACCTTGACATCACTAACAAATATGCCAGAGCCAAAGAAAAAACCCTCACTGTGAAGTTCTCACCTTTTTGACCTGCATCCCTTCCCTGCCCCTCCCCTGTCCCCACCTCCAATGTCAGCAACTATTCAACTGAGTGGAGGGAAGTGAATGGTTTACCATTCTCATCATCTCATCACCTCATTTCTTATCTCTCCCAGTCTATATTCTATAGATGGTTATTATAATCAACTTGCTTTGAACTCTTTTGTCCCTCTTTCTCTTTCCCATTTAATTACACCTCAGCTCTGATTAAACTCAACTGTATACCTTCTTTGCACCTCTACCCCAAAAGCTGAGTGTTCTTGGAGAAAATTAACAACCGTATAAATTGATCTTTGCCTAAATTTATGACCACTAATTTTAGAAGGACACTCACCAGTGTCCAGAAATCCTGCTGCATTTTCTATTATTTGAGACAAGTTTCAGATCTTTCTCTTCAAACCCCCAAAATCCCCTCCCCATCACAGCTCATGAACTCACTGCATTCTTTGCTAAGAAAAGAGTAGCAATCAGATGGGAACTCCCTCAACTTCCCACCACCAACTTTATTAACTTATCTGTATCTACACCCACATTCCCTGCCTTCCTCTTATTACAATGGAAAAAAAAAAGTTTCCCAGTGCCTAAAAATACTAAGCCCTCTTCTTACTTTCTGGGTTATATCCCCTCTTCTTATGTCAAGTAAATTTAAGTCTGCAATTACTCTGGGACTCTCCGTGTATTAGACTCACTCTGTCTACTGGATTATTCCAATAAATATGAATTATTAATTTAAAAAAATATTCCTTTGCCTTGGCCATGTGGCTCAGTTGATTGGAACATCATCCTGTGCATCAAAAGGTTGCCGGTTTGATTCCCAGTTGCAGGTTCTATTCCCGATCAGGGTGTATATGGGAAGCAACCAATCCATGTTTCTCTTTCACATCAATGTTTCTCTCTCTCTCTCCCCCTTCCTCCTTTCTTCTCTCCCACCCTCCCTCCCTTCCTCCTTCCCTCCCTCCTTTCCTCTCTCTCTCTAAAATCAATAAACACATCTTTGGTGAGGATTAAACAGTACAATTACATTAAAAATAAAAACCATTTATTTGACATCACATTACCAGTTATTATCTCATTTTTATGACCCCTTCACAACTTATCAAGAGATGACTAGCTCTATTGACTTCTTTCATCATCTCACCTTTTATCCTCAACCCACCCAGCCAAGTTTATCTCCCCTCCAACCACTGAAATTGTACTTGTCAAGATCAAAATAATGTCTGTGATGTGAAACTAAAGGTTATTTCTCTATCCTCATCTAACTTAAATTTGCAGCAATTTTCCTCTGTCTTGAAACACTTCATTCTCTTTAATATCAAGTTACAAGATCAAGATGAACTCTCAGCCTCCTTTGCTAGCTCAGCGCTGGGCCTTGCTTATTTGTTTATTCAGATTCCCTGATGAGATCTCATCCAGTCCCCTGGCTTTATGATATGTGTGCTGTTGACTTTATATTTTGAATCTCTGGCTCAGTTTCTCTCCATATTTTCCCTAGTTAATGAAGGGTATCACCTTCCAACCATTTGTTCAAACTAAATTCCTAGAAACATCCTTGACTTTCCTCTCTATCTCTTACACATCCTGCATCACTTACATACATACTCCCTAATCAAGCATCAAGTCTGGCCAGCCCTCCCTCAAAAATATCCCCTTTGTCTCTCCACTTGTCTTCGGCTCTTCTACTACCACCATTGTCCATGTCACTGTCATCTTTTGCTGATTGTACTTCAGTAGCCGCTAAACAGTAGCTTCTTCTTGTTCTTTTTTTCCCCTGAAAGTCCCTGAAGTCTATTCTCCATACAGCAATTCTAGTGTACTTTCTACAATGTAAACAAAATAATTTTAAGCCCCTTAAAACTCACCAGTGGCTTCCCTTTGCACTTGGGATCAATTGCAAATACCTTTTCTTGCCTAGGTAATTTATTCCAGTCTATCTCTCCAACCTCAGCACATCCTACTCCTCCTACTTCTTACTATAATCCAGCCACACAAGCTGGCCTCCTTTGTATTCTTTATAATCATCAACTGCTTCCCAATTCAAAGGCTCTGAAATTGCTTTTCTTTTTGCCTTGCATGCTCTTCAGGTTTCATCTCAGATCAAGATATGTCATCACTAAATACCTTATCTAACATGAATCTCTCCTCCAGTCACTATTATTAAATAACTTTTATTTTTCTCATAGCATTTATTATTATCTAAAATTATGTTATTGCATCAACTTATTGTCTGTCTTTCTCCCTCTAGAATATGAGCTTTTTGACAGCATGGATCTTGAATGCCGTCTAACTCACTGTTCTATTCAGCTTATTTAAAGGCACTATCCCACCAATAAAACGTATTCAAATTATTTGTTGAATGAATGAACAAATATTGGGTCTCAGTTGATGTTACTAAATAAGACATAATATTAAATGTCAAGATTGTTAGATCATGTTATTTTTCCTGTTTTGAGATTAATGCTTGAAATCCAGTGTTTGGCTTGTGACATAAGACTTTTACTTTACTTCAAAATTTTCAAAAGGGTTCATTGCCATACATCATTGTAAATTTTTTACAATAAAATTAATATATATAGCACTATTTTACACAAATTAAAATATGTACTTGTACATATAAATAATCTACAAAATAATGAAAGTTAATTAATAAATCTCAGTACTTGATAATCTTTCTATTATCTCTATCCCAGCTTCTATAAATTCTCCAGAGCTACAGAAGTTTGCAGGTAGACTCATAATATGCCAGAGCTTTTGGAAGAACATAAGCACCCCTATGTTCATTGCAGTGTTATTTACAACCATCAAGATATGGAAGCAGCCCAAGTGTCTATTAAAGATGAGTGGATAAAATATCTATAGTACATATACACAATGGAATACTACTTGGCTGTAAAAAAGAAAATTTTTACCCACAGCATGGATGGACCTAGAGAATATTATGCTAAGTGAATTAAGCTAGTTAGAGAAAGACAAATACCATATGATTTCACTCATATGTGGAATCTAATGAACAAATTGAACTAACAGGAAAATAGGGACAGATTATAGATAGAGAGCAGGATGACAGTGATGGTGGGATGTAAAGGAGTGGAGGTATTGAGCTAAAAAAAAAAAAGGGACCAATGGTCATGGACAACAGTGTGGTGATTGCTGGGGGGAGGGGAGTATAAGGGAACTAAAAAGTAGTGTAAAAAAACAATAAAGATTTTTTTAAATGGGAAAAAGTATCTTAATAGACAATTCTCCAAGGAGGACATACTGAAGGCCCATAGACATATCAAAAAATGCTCAACATCATTAGCCATCAAAGAGATACAAATTAAATCCGCAATGAGATATCACCTCACACTTGTCAGAATGGTCATCACTAATACATCAACAAACAACAAGTGCTAACGAGGATATGGTGAAAAGGGAAGCCTAGTGTACTGTTAGTGGGGATGCAGACGGGGGCACTCAATGTGAAAAACAGTATGGAATTTCCTCAAAAACTAAAAATGGAACTGCCTTTTGACCCAGCAATTCTACTGATGGGAATATATCCTAAGAATCTCTAAACACCAATTCCAAAGAATTTATTACCCCCTATGTTTATACCAGCACTATATACAATAGACAAGTGTTGGAAACAGCCTAAGTGTCCATCAGTAGATGAATGGATTAAAAAACTGTGGTACAAGAAGGGGAAGAGGAAGAGCAACAAGTGGAAAACTTATTTGAACAAATAATAAAGGAGAACTTACCCAATCTGGCAAAGAAATAGACTTCCAAGAAGTTCAGGAAGCTCAGAGTCCCAAAGAAGTTGGACTCAAGGAGGAACACACCAAGGCACATTATAATTATATTAGCCAAGATTAAAATGAAGGAGAGAATTCTAGAAGCAGCAAGAGATATGGAGACAGTTACCTACAAAGGAGTTCCCATCAGACTGTCAGCTGATTTCTCAAAAGAGACCTTACAGGTAAGATGGGGCTGGAAAGAAGTATTCCAAGTCATGAAAGCCAAGGGCCTACATCCAAGACTGCTCTATCCAGCAAAGCTTTCATTTAGAATGGATGGGCAGATAAAGTGCTTCTCAGATAAGGTCAAGTTCAAGGAGTTCATCATCACCAAGCCCTTATTATATGAAATGTTAAAGGGACTTATCTAAGAAATAGAAGATGAAAAATATGAACAATAAAAGGACAGCAAACTCACAGTTATTAACAGCCACACCTAAAACAAAAGCAGACTAAGCGGCCACCTAAAACAGGAGCAGAGCCACAGAAATGGATTTCACATGGAAGCTTAGCAACGGGAGTGGGAAAAGAAGGTGGGGAGAAGGTACAGAGAATAAGTAGTATAGACGGTGGGGAGAAAATAGACGGGGAGAGGGCAAGAGTAGTGTGGAAAATGTAGAAGCTAAAGAACTTATGACACATGGACATGAACTAAAGGAGGGAAGTGTGGGTGGGAAGGGGTGTTCAGTGGGGAGGGGAATGAAGGGGGGAAATGGGACAACTGTAATGGCATAATCAATAAAATATATTTTTTAAAAACTGTGGTACATTTACACAATGGAATACTACTCAGCACAGAGAAAGAAGGAATTCCTACCCTTTGCAACAGCATAGATGGGACTGGAGATTATTATGCTAAGTGAAATAAGCCAGTCAGTGAAAGACAAATACTCTATGCTTTCACTTATAAGAGGAATCTGATGAATGAAATAAACTAACCAGAATGCAACCAGAGACATGTAAATGGGCAACAAACTGACAGTTGCCAGGGGAAAGAGGGAAGGAGAGGAGAATGGTGGAAAGAAGGGGAAGGGATTAGTCAAAGAACATGTATGAATGACCCATGGATATGGACAACAGTGTGGGGACAAACTGTGGGAGCAAGGGGGCTGGACAGAAGAGGAACAACTGTTATAGAATAAATAAGAATAAAAATAAAGATTTATTTTAAAATTTTAAAAGAGACTGGTAAAAGGTCAGAGTCATGAAAATGACTGGCCCTGATCCCTTGGGCAGTGGCTGAGATCCCAGAGAGATATCTCTGCTGCAATGATTCCCCCCGAGGAGTGTGGGGTCTCAACCCCATGCCCCAGCTCACCAACCCAGAGCACCAGAGGTTGTTCAAAGAGGTGCCCATGTAACATCTGCCTGTGAAAAGCAGCTGGGATTCTGTTCATCAAGTAGAGACCGGTGGCCTCTTAAAGAAAAACACACAAAACTTCATTCGCAGCTGCTCACCTTGGGTTCCACTGAAGGGAGGATAGAGCAGACCAGAGTCCCGTGAGAGACTGGGGTTTGGAGCTCTGGGGAGATTGCCAAAAAAACAGCCACCAGGATCCCTGTGCTGAGTCCCTCTCCAACACTACAGATATTGCTTTTCTTGGGTGGAGCACTCCCCTCTTTACAAAATCAGTGTGGAGGGATGTAATAACCCACCTTCCAGACTCTCTATTGCCCCACTCTGTGGAGCTTATGCTCTACAGAGGAGTCAGCTGCCTGGGCCAGACTGTAGAAGTCTCGGCAGACTCAGGGGGTATCGAAGACTGAATTGTGTAACTTTTGGGTGGGGCCCATTCCTCCAATTTCCTAAGAACCTGATGGGTGGTAACTGCCCCCACACTGGAGATCTGCTAGCCCCACCCGCTGGGCTCCCAGTGGTCACACCCTTCAGACTCCTAGTGGCCACACCCTGCTGAGCTCCCCTCCTGGCTCCAGGCAGAATTTAGAAAAACTAAGTAGTGTGGCTCTAGAATGGGGGCCATTTTGCCCTCGAACAGCCAACCAGAGGAGAGCCTCATCTTCACACAGCCAAATCTTGGTCTGTTTGGGCCTAAGAAACTCTATTGGCCTCGCCCTGATGACTCCCCGAGACCTCACCCATCACAAAGTTCTGCAGGCACCCACTGGAGAATAGCTAGATTTGGTATTACCAAAGATATTTACTGAGTGGCCTCAGATCCAACACCAGCAGCAAGATTAAATTTGGATCAATCTGGTGAACACCACTCACACCTACCATGTGACTCACATGCACCTTGTATACCACCAGAGGGTCTTTTAGTGACTGAGCTTAACTGGCAGCGAATAGGTGAAGGCAAGCAGAAGTGGATCATGGGGTGCTGTGGGCCTTTTGCTGACCTACCTCTGGGATAGGTATTGGAGGAAGCTGGCCTTGGTGTGAAGCTCAGCCCTGCCCACACAAAGCAAGTTTCAGCAGAAGCAGCCACAAACTGTGGATTGCTTTGTAGTTCCAAATGAATTGCCTAGGGCCAGGCACAAGCAGTAGCTGACATTTACCTGCACCAGAATCCTGCCCAAGAGGCCCAAAACAGACTCTCAGTGGCCATCTTCAGACAACATCAGAGCAGGATGCTATAAGCTGCACAAGTGGCATATCCAAATGGAAATCTTGGCAAACACCAGAACCTGCTGAAGTGACATCCACGTTGTGGGGTCAGCATCTGCACAGCAACTTGTACACTGTGGTCTACGTCATTTCTTACAGCCAACCAGCCTGAGGGGTCCTCCCCACACATGAACAGGTAAACAACACAATTACAACAGGAGGGCCTACAAACCCCACACAAGTGACACAACTGGAGTACCCAGCTCAGGTCATTGAGGAGAGTTCACCACTCGGTCCCACAGGACATCTATATAAGCCCACCCTACAAAGACTGGGAGAGACAGAAGATCTATCTAATACATAGAAATAAACAAAAAGAAGCAGTCAAATGGGGAAACAAAGAATCACACCACAAAGGAAGAACAGGATAAATCATCAGAAAAAGACCTAAATGACATGGACGCAAGCAATTTACCAGATATAGAATTCAAAAGAATGGTTATAAGGCTGCTCAAGAAACTTAGTGAGAACTTCAGCAACAAGCATAAACATAGGAACCATAAAAAAAGAGCCAGTCGGAAGTAATGACTACAATATCTGAAATGAGAAATACACTAAAAGGAATAAACACTAGGTTAGATGAAATAAAGGACTAAATCAGTGATTTGGAAGTCAAAGTAGAAGAACACACATAATCAGAGCAAAAATTAAAAAACAAGGAAAAAGAATTGTAAAAAAAATGAGAGTAACTTAAGGGACATTTGGGACAGCATGAAAGGTAACAACAACTGCATCATAGGAGTATCAGAAGAAGAGATTGAGCAAGGGATCAAGAATCTATTTGAAGAAATAATGGCTGAAAACTTCCTTAATCTGGTGAAGGAAATAGATATACAAGTCCAGAAAGCACAGAGAGTCCCAAACAAGATGGACAAGAAGAGGCCCACACCAAGACACATCATAATTAAAATGGCAAAGATTAAAGATAAAGAGATCATCCTAAAAGCTGCAAAAGAAAGAACGTTAGTTACATAAAGGAAGATCACATTAGACTGTCAGCCAGTTTTTCAGCAGAAACATTTCAGGTCAGATTGGCAGAAAATATTCAAAGTGATGAAAATGGAAGACCTACAACCAAGACTACACAGCAAGACTATCATCAAAATTGAAGTAGTAATAACAAGGCTCTCAAACAAGAAAAAAACTAAAGGGATTTATTATTACCAAACCAGGATTACAAGAAATGTTAAAGGGTCTTCTTTAAGGAGAAGGAAAAAAAAGGAACATAGTTATAAAGAATAAAATGCCAATAAATATGTACTTATTGATAATCACTTTTTTAAAAAATTACTTCAAATGTAAATGATGTAAATGCTTCAAATAAAAGACAGAGGACAGCTGAATATATAAGAATACAAGATTATATATATAATTATATACATAACTGTATATTGTTTATGTATATATGTAAATTTGATATATATGAAATTTATGCTCATATATATGAAATTTCATTTCATAATTTCATTTCATAAATTTCATATATATATATATATATATATATAAATCTATCAACAAGAGAGCCATCTTGGAACAAAAGATACACAGACTAAAAGTAAAGGTATGGAAAGAGATATTTCATGCAATTTCAAGTGAAAAAAAGCGGAGGTATCAATACTTATATTAGATAGATAGACTTTAAAACAAAGGCTATAATAAGACAAAACCCACTGCATAATGATCAGGAGAGCAATCCAAGAAGAGGATATAACTCTTGTAAACACTTATTCATCCAACATAGGGACACCTTAATATATAAAGGAAATCTTGATGGACATAAAGGGAGAGATCAACAGTAATACTGTCATAGTAGAAAATTTTTACAATCCATTGACATCAATGGATAGATCTTCTAGGCAAAAAATCAAGGAAACAGAGGCTAGAAATGGCACACTAGATCAGATGGATTTAATTGATATCTTCAGAGCATTTCACCCCAAAGCAGCAGAATATACATTATTTTCTAGTGTTCATTAAATATTTTCTGGCATAGACAATATGTTAAGAACAAAACATGTCTCAATAAATTTAAGATTGAAATCATATTCAGGATCTTCTCTGACCATCATGGTATGAAATTAGAAATGAAATCAGAAGAAAAAAATCTGAAAAACACAGAAAGACATGGAGGTTAAATAACATGTTACTAAATAATAAATGGGTTAACTGTTTATTAATAGTTAATAAAGAGTTAACAAACATTTATTAATAGTCAATAAATGTTTATTAATAGTTAATAAATGTTTATTAATACATTGGTTAATTATTTATTAATAAAATAATAGTAAGTGGGATAAAGAAAGAAATCAGAATAAACCTTGAACTAAATGAAACTGAGAAAACAACAACCCCAGACCTATGGGACACGGCAAAAGCAGTCCTAAGAGGGGAACTCACAGCATTATAGGCCTACAGCAAGAAAGATGAAAAATCTCAAACAAATAACCTAACTTTATAGTTAAAGGAACTTGAAAAAGAACACAAAACCCAAAGTGAGTAGAATAATGGAAGTAATAAAGATCAGGGCAGAAATAAACAAAATAGAGTCTAAAATACCAACACAGAAGATCAATAAAACCAAGAGGTGGTTCTTTGAAAAGATAAACAAGATTGACTCAAAAACCATAACAATCCTAGACAAAAGTACAGGCAGCAAAATCATGGACACTTGTCATAGCAATATTCTTTCTGATATATCTCTGGGCAAGGGAAACAAAAGAAAAAATGAACAAATGGGAATATATCATATTAAAAAGTTTTGCACAGCAAAGGAAACTATCAACAAAATGAAAAGACAACCCACTGAATGGGAGAACATATTTGCTAATGATACATCTACTAAGGGGTTAATATCCAAAACTTATAAAAAAATTTATACAACTCAACACCAAAAAAATAATTAAAACAACACCCAAAATGACCCAATTAAAAAATGAGCAAAGGACTTGAATAGACATTCTCCAAAGAGAACATGCAGATGGTGAACAGACGTATGAAAATGTGCTCAATCAACATCATTAATCCTCAGAGGAATGCAAATCAAAACCACAAAGAGTTATCAGCTCACACCTGCCAGAATGGCTATCATCAATAAATCAATGAATAACAAGTGTTGGCAAGGATGTGGAGAAAAGGAAACCCTCATGCACTGTTGGTGGAAATGCAGATTGGTGAATCCAGTGTGGAAAGTAATATGAAGTTACCTTAAAAAATTAAAAGTGGAACTACCTCATGATCCAGCAATGCCACTTCTGGGAATATATACAAAGAAACCCAAAACTCTAATTTGAAAGAATGTATGCATCCTTATGTTCATTGTAATGTTATTTACAAGAGCCAAGATTTGGAAGCTCCCAATGCCCATCAGCAGATGAGTGGATAAAATAGCTATGGCACATTGACACGATAGAATTCTACTTGGCCGTAAAAAAGAAGGAAATCTTACTTTTTGAAACAGCATGGATGGACCTCGAGAGTGTTGTACTAAGTGAAATAAGCAGTCAGAGAAAGATAATTACTACGTGGTTTCATTTATATGTGGAATCTAATGAACAAAATAAACTAACAAAGGAAATAGAAACAGACTCATAGACACAGAGAATAGACTGCGAGTTGTCAGAAGCATGTGGCGTTGGAAAGCTTACTGAAAAAGATGAACGGATTAAGCAAAAAAATAAAAATAATCATAGGCAGACAACGGTATGGTGATTTCCAGAAGAAAAGGTGGGGGAAGTTGAAGAGTACGAATGAGGATAAATGGTGATGAAAGGAGACTTGACTTTGGATAACAAATATACAACACAATATACAAATGATGTGTTATAGAAATGTACACTTGACACAAATATAATTTTATTAACCAATGTCACCTAAGTAAATTTAATAACAAATAAATAAAATAAATCAGCCTTAATAATTTTTCAGTCTGTATTATTATTACATGTCATTGCTGCTAGGTTTAGAGACAAATCTCCAAAAGATGCATTTTAAAACTTTACATTTCTATCTTGATATTTCATTTTCAACACTAGAGCTCCCTCATAGTCCCAACATTTCCTTATTTGATGTGGAAGGGGTTCTTTTCGCTGTGTGAGTGCCATGTCATGGATTCAACTCTCACACGGTAAAATTCATTATAACACTCAAATGTGCTTTGTGATCTTTAATACACACACCACCTATAGAGTCTAAATTACACTTCTCACTAAACAGATAAGAAAAATGGACCAGTTCACTCCAACAAGACCATACTAGTATTTGGTGGTAAACCAGGATCCCAAACCAGGTCATGGAATTCACACAACAGTGCTTTCTCCACTCTGTCACAGCTATTTTTGTACATGATCAATTAATTCATCTTATCATTGAAGGTGGTAGCCACTGTATTTGTATTATCACAAGTCTGTTACCACAACAAACAGAACAACTCATTGAGCAGCCCTGATTGATAATTAACCTAAATTTCATTCCTGATATAAAATATTATTAAACTTCCCTTCAGTGAGGCAAACAATTTTTTTATAACTTAAAGATATTTGCACTTATCTCAAATGCCCCATGTATCCATTTGATTGTATTTCTGCACTTACAAATATATGATAAAAATACAAATGATCAAAATATAAATATTGCAGCAATAAAAATCTGTTGGCCTATAAGAGGCTTGATGGTACCCTTAATATTATTCAAAAACATACTAGCAGGAAAAGGCTTACTTTTTGTTAATGTTGAAATTTATCTCAGTCACTGAAAGTTTTTCTGAAAGCTGTCAGCATTTATTATGAATTGTGAGTCACAACTGAAAATCTTTGTAACAAATAAACAGAAGAGACACTGTCTAAATTGAGAGGAGATAGAGAGATAGAAAGGGAAAATGGGAAGAAAATTAGAAATATTAGATCAAACAGAAGAAAGTATAAGTAGATTTTATCCCATATTTTGAATAGCTAAACAGAGTTATACCCTTTGTGATCCTTTTGTTTCTTTTATTTCTTCTCAGTATTCAATCACATTTTCAATACAAATTATCGTATTATTTTGCAGAAAACACTTTGTGTCCCTTGGTGGATTTATTCATCTAATTAATGTTTTAAAAAGAATTACTGAAAGCAAATATTGCGAGAAATAATTTCCAAACTGAAATTTATACACTTGAAAGCTGATTCCTACAAAAATGATTTGGCTCTATAAAAAAGAAGCAATCCATCAGCTCCCCAGACCCAGGAAGCCTGGTAGGATTACTTTTTCATAGGAAATTACTGCCATGACTGATTCTTGTTAACCTAAGGGGGAAAAAAAATCCAATGGCATGGCCTAATCAGAGACTGAAACACAACGTTCTATTGTCTGACATGATTATCTTTGTGTAGTAGTTGAAAGACAAATTAAATGTTAGAATCAAGTGAAATATTCGTTTTCCCTCTTAACTTCACAAGGCTACCTCATCTTAACTGAATTACTACTAGGTGCCTTTGCCCCTTAACTCCTCTTGCATCCTGATAATGAAATATATATCCCATATTTCATTTTCATTCAGACTCACAGTGCAACACTGTCTACTGGTGAGTATTAATGAGGCCTGTTCCAATACTCCCGCCTAGCAGTATTTGCTGCCTTTACCATCCTCTCAAGCCATCCCATACTGCTAAGGGCTGTGTCAGACACAATTCCCTGTCATATAACCCTTTTGCAAGTAGCTTTTTCTAGAGAGCTGTTTCGATCACCACAACCACCTTCCCAAAGGGCCCTTACTGGCTCTGGTGCAGGGTGGAGACAAGATGAAAATGTTTATATCTCGTAGCCTGTTTTGCTGGTTGTCTTTACTTGTGTTCCTAAGTAAGCCAAGTTATATCTTTCAGTGGGAAATGCAGAGGTCCAAAACATGCCTAAAAGTTAAGGCTTCTGTGTTACAGAATTTTCTGTAAATCAAATTTTCTGATTTCCCAGGTTTACTAAACATGCAGATAGTATTTTAATTTTATTTATTGTTTTTTCAATTACAGTTCACATTCAATATTATTTTGTGTTAGTTTCAGGTGTACAGCAGTGGTTAGACAATCATATAGCAGACAGTGTTTTAAACATCACAAATCCTTTTCCTCAATCTTCAGCAAGAAGTGTTTGTCACATAATGAACCAGTGAACTGAAACAGTGAACATTGCAAGAACTGCCTCCCCCCCCACCCCCTGCTTTCCTCTCCTCAGAGTTCTCTGGCAGACTGTATCACAGAAAAAATGATAGATTAGTTCATGGTTTTTCTTAAATTCAAGAAGTAAGACTCTGTTTTCCGCATTAAATTCTCTCTAAACCAGGAACTTCTAAAACAGAAATAATATCATTTCAGTGTTCTTTTTGAGGAGTTGACTATGAAACTACCTGTGTTCTTATAGCAGCTCAGACGGCAGTTGTATTTGATGAAACATCAAGCGTGCAGTAGGGAGCTCTCAGAACCGTAAATGTGAGCATTTAAACTTGTAACACTTACCATGTGGTGGTGGTTCATGTTATTTTTCTTCTAAGAAATTAGAAACCCAGCCCTGGCCGGTGTGGCTTGATGGATTGAGAGCAGGCCTGGGAACCAAAGGGTCACTGGTTAGATTCCCAGTCAGGGCACACGCTTCAGGTCCCCAGTAGGGGGCGTGTGAGATGCAACCACACACATGTTTCTCTCCCTCTTTCTGCCTTGTTTCCCCTCTAAAACAAATTTTAAAAAAAGAAAAGAAATTGGAAACTCCTTCTGTTGCTATTGCATTAATGAAGTAGGTGTTTATTTTCTGGTAAAAAAAAGTGATATATTTAAATGATAAATCATGATTCAGTGCTTTTTCTACATTTTGAATAAACTATGCATTTAATTGTGACCTAGCAACAATGCATGGCCCTGAAGTTCAAAATTTGTCCTCTTTCCAATGACTGGCTATATGACCTTGAGCAAAGTACTACCTACTCTCATTTCCTCCTTTTGTAAAGTTGAGATGATGATATAACTACTTCTTACTGCCACTATTAGAATTAACTGAGATAATACATGTAAAGCACAAAAACAGCATATTTCGAGGAGTTAGATCTCCATTAAGTGTTACTTATTATAATTAATTATAATGCTGTAAATGAAAAATATCTTGATATATTATTCTTTAATTTGGAGGCACAATATGAAGTCACAATATGAACTTTTTGATACCAATTTTCAAAAATATTTTTATGGTTACTGATTTACTTCAGATGAACTCTCAAATTATTCTTATTGTTTTCCCTCTCCGTGTGCCTGGCTGGGTATCAAACATACAAGCTCTCAGTTCCTGGGACGATGCTCTGACCAACTGAGCCACACGGCCAGGGCTCATCTGCTTATACTGAATGGAACTTCGTGTTTTCATCTTTGCTTAAAAAAGAATATGTCTAGTGATATCAAGGCTTCGTCTTCTTTATGAAATGAGTAGCTAGTGATATCATTGTTCCTTTTTATACTGGTGAAATCAACATTTTCTCATTTTACCTCCTGAATACAGCACCGATTAGACTTTTTGAAAGACATTTGCTTACAAAAGTAAATGAATTCATTTTCCTCTCAGTCATAAGTCAAATCTTCCTGGGAATCTTGTACTTTTTTTTTACACTATTCCCATTCCTTATTCAACATTTCAGAGAGAATTGCTTTGATATTATGATGTCTGTGTCTAGTGATTGCTTGTTTAAAATAAAAAGACCTTCCAAATAAAGCCTCCTGTGAAACAATTCAAAATTTCTCAGTCTCTGCCTAATTTGAGGAATATTTATTTCATACAATTCCTATTCTTCCACAAGGAACCTGTTTATAAGAACTGAGACTAAAGGTGGTCATTTAAGGCAAGCCCTTTCTTCTTTCCCAGCAGGCCATGGGGTGTAAGGCACGATGCTGACCTCAGCAGTCCCTCTGCTACTTAGCGTTGCCCAGATCTTATTCTTTATTCACATTTAATGCTTATTTCACGTACCTTACACTTTCTTTTTCCCACATTATGCACAAATTTTACATGTCTGCCTTTGATACGTGAACTAATACTCTCTCCAGAATTATTCTTATAGAGAAATATATACCATGGTTTGTTTTCGTATTAACAGTTCTCTACCCCTATACACTCTTTTTTAAGGCAGTTGTCCACTGCAACACTTGAATGTTTGTATTTCACAGCCTGCACATACAAGTGCAAGACTTGTGTGATAAGAATCTTGTTCCTTCTTGTATACAACAACAAAATAATTCTGCCTGGTGGAATCCAATACATATGTATTGCTCTCCTTCATTGTGACCAGACCTACATTAAATTATGTTTTATTCCAAAGAAGAAAACCGTGTAATGAGAAAAATTAAAAACTAAAAGAATAAGTAGATTAGCTCTCTGGAAAAAACAACACATGCACAAAAAACCTCATTCTGTTGTCATTCTTCCTGTAAAATTTTTATTTGGGAAGAGTTTTTATTCTGGTTTCTTAGCATAGTGAGAAATAGAATTGCTCATTTCTATTAAAAAATTTTTAAAGCCTAAAATTACTGTGTACTTCCATAAAAAGAGTATTTATATTGTTTGGTTTTAATTTAATTTTTTATTTTTGCTTCCATCTTCATCTGTGAGTAGCATTCAAATCTGCACACTGCTCCCAGATACACTATGCTGATGATGTCCCATTTTCTCCTTCATTCTTTACCATAAATAGAATTTTGTTATTCAAAATATGCATGTGTGTATAATAATATGGAATGTATAACCATATATATACACATATATTGAATGTGTTCATTTTAATGTGAAAAGTACATAGGACTCTTGAAAGTACTTATACACTGAATGGTTCCATGTTCTCAAATATTTTTACCATGGCTGTACTTAACACACTCACTAGGAAAATGCTGACAAACCTAAGACAATATGGACCTTCTTTAGCTGTGATTTTTCTCCATGCCCTAGAAAAGCAGGACAAACTAAACATCACTCTAATTTTACATACTATTATTAAACATACAATGGTATTATCTCACTTAAAATGTGGGTTATTGTAATAAAATAGTTCCAAATAATTTTTGTTTCATGAGCAAGATGTAATATGATTTTGTCATTTTATTTAGATTTGAATAAGGTGTTACCTTGAATTTATATAGAGGTTGGTATCCTATGTGCTTTACATCTTCTTTCACTTATCCATTCACATTTATATTTTCTTTACCTCATCTCATTTTTTTAGCTACCTGGAATTCTTTCTGAAATAAAGGATAGTATAAATAAATTAATTTAAGTACATTTTGAAATACTTTTCAAGTAGAAAAGTTATTAACTGTGGAGCAATATTATAATACATTTATGAACTATGAAACAACATAACTTATAAAACTAATCACCTTAGGAATTTATTTCTGTATTTTGTAAGTTGGAGTATTTTCCTCTAGAGGGTTCTAAAGTGTCCAGATTCGGGCTAGGTAGTAACGACCTTCACCCAATTTAAAACCCAGGGCTGTGACAAGAAAGATTAGTCCCATACTAACTGGGTGTGACATTCATTCCAGGAACTCTTAACTGGACTGTAAGTTATAGCCACTATCTCTCTGATCTGTACACAGCAGGCAGGCAGGGAACCCGCCCTTCAGGGAAGTCGCTTCCCCCGACTAGGGAAAACAGCAGAATCTATACCAAATGACCTCTTGTTCTGAGTCCTGGCTCAGAAAGACCAAGAGATCCCCTAAGACCAAACAGCAGTCGAGCCTTTTGAGCTGACAATAGCATTTGTCCCTAAAATTTAAGGTATATGCTGAGCAAAAGTGAAAATATTAAAAGATAGCAAAACTTTTGAGCACATAAATGTCACATAGGGTGTTTCTTTTATGAATTTACTCGTCTATAAATAAAACATAAGGATCAGCATCCTTCTAAAACAAAAATACATAAACCTTTTTTTCAGAAACAACTAGTTTCAGAAGGGATATAATTGCTTTGGACACCATCTGAAGATTGTTAAAATCTTCCCAATGATATCAGTTTGGCAAATAATCATCCTATGAAGAAATATGCTTTTTATTCATTGGTATGCATTAGGAGGTGTCTATGCAATAAAAAAAAAGAAGGAAAGAAAAATAATACAAACTAAATTGATAAAGGTGTGTGATCTACCAAGACTCTTAATGTTGAGTCGATTGGAATTGTTCTTTGAGAAAATACAATAGCCTTTTAAATTAATAATCATATTTATTTGGTAAGCCTTACACTGAAGATATAAATCAGTCACCAGGTCCCAGAAAAAGACTGAGTTCTCTTTATGTTTTGCCTTTTATTGTCAATGCATTGAGAATAGTTGTTTGCTTGATGCGATTAAGAAAAGAGAGGCCTCTGCTGTTGGCAAAAGCTATGTCAGATTTATTTTCTACAAATAGCAGTGTTATGGGACTTTGAAATAACTACCAACAATCACTTTAAACCATTGCAACATGGGTTACAGACACCTGAAACTTCCATTGCTTATAAAATCACAATCTTCAAAAGTAGTGGCTATTGGATCACTTGTCTCTAAACGCCATCACTAAAAACAATAAGCTAGATTCTCAACTCAAAGAGTTCTTTTCTCCTTTTGAATCTCAGAGAATGAAAACCTGACCCACTATATAAATACTCACTAGTACATCCTTTAAAATGTACATTGGATTGTATACAGTTTGTGCTTTGAGGGGTTTTTTTTCTTTATCATGTCCAATAGAGATCTCTGAGAAGAGTAACTTAGCCCTTACAGCACTACCATTTTCCAGGATGCCTGCCAAGTGAGTACTTAGGAGGATGGCCTTTGGGCTGGGAGGAGAGTGTTATCCTCTATCTGGACACTAGACACAATCCGGGAGGGTCCCTGGAGGATAGGTTCTGTTATCTGATAGCTCTTTTCCATTTCTGACTAAATAGATGTCAGGAGTTTCCAAGGGGTTAATATTTCAATTTAGACCAATAAATACACCTCTTTAGCAGCTTCCTTGAACTTAGCACGTCATATTTGTATCATTTTTAGTTTCTTATTCTCATAAATGTGGACTCTATAAATTATTTCTGTAATCAGAAAAGAAAATACAGATTTTCAATCCTTCATTGAAACCAATTAGCAACCTCCCAATGCCACTCTGTCTGTGTTCATAAGAAAAAAGAAGTGGTCCACTTCTGCCCTATGGAACTTAACATATTTATAGGATTTTGAGCACCTTCAGGATCCTATTTTATCATAATCATAACGTTTTAAAATAATATTTTTCCTTTCTACGGTTTTTCAATTTAATTTGGTTTGTGTTATTTTTTAAATGTCACTTTACACAACTATTATTATATTTTTTGACTCCAATCCAACATGGCAAGAATATCATCATGACATTTATGATTTAGGCAAAGGTTTTCAACCCTCACCGCAGTAAGTTAGAAAATTTTGCTCTAATACTGAAGCCAGGGCCTCATACCTAGCCTAAGGTAATAAGTCTAGGTCAGAACCCTAGCATCTATATGTTCTTAAAACTTTTAAATAATTTTATTACTTAAACAATTGTTGTATATGCTCCAGGTATTCTTCTGCAGCCAAGGCTGAGAACTATTAACTTAGTGCCTAAAGAACTGAGATGCTTTTCTACGTGTAAGTGATTTCCAAAAACAGAGTGAACTGTGATAGCGAAGCTTCACAAACTATTTTTTTAAATCTTGTTATAAGGTTTAATGATAAACCATATACAGAATGTCAAAAGATATTCCCTACACTCTAAGAATGTTTCCCACTCCCAATGAATAAGACCCTTACCTGACTTTTTTGTATTTCTCTTCTCCTGTACTCCCTATATTTTGGTGATTTCATAGTCATTAACAATTGAATCAAGAGGTAGGGAAGAAAAAAGACAAAGTAAGGGGTGGGGAGTGAAACTAACACTTGATGAGCTAAATCTACCAGGAGTCAGAACTGTCATCATCTGTTTGATTTTGTCCATTTAACCACTGTGAGGTGTATGATCTGTTTTATGGATTAGAAAACTACTTCAAAATGATTGTGTGGGCCCTGCCTGGTGTAGCGCAGTGGATTGAGCAAGGGCCTGTGAACCAGAGGATCGCAGTTCGGTTCCCAGTCAGGGCACATGCCTAGGTTGCGGGCCAGTTCCCGGGGGGGACACACAGGAGGCAACCATGCATTGATATTTCTCTCCCTCTCTCCTTCCTTTTCCCTCTAAAGATAAATAAATAAAATCGTTTTAAAAAATGATTGTGTGGTTTTCTAATTTTACATCACTATTAAATGGTGGAGGAAGCATTTTAACCCAGGAGTCTCTGACCCATAATGCATGTTATTTTCACCAGCTCCAAGGAAAGATAAAAGATTTTTTGGTTGTTATTTTTCACTGGCAATGGTGAAAAGGAAAGAAAAAAAGAGGAATGGGAGATTTGAGAAAATACTTCAGCAGTTTTGTGATTATTTTGGGACTTGAAGCCATTGAATTTTCATGCCACCATACACAATGACCACTCGATTTTACGCTAGTGCTAAAAGTCAGCTGCTGCAACACACTGCGAACCATGGAGTTGAGAACAGTGGTTTATGTCTGTGCAGACAGCACAGAGAGAAAACTGCACCTCACCTGATACTACAGCTACTGCAATGCAGCTTCTTCTGACTCCATGGCCTCACTGGAGGGCAATCTGCCAAAAGAGAGATGAGAAATTAGGAAGAGCATACCAGAGAAAAGCAAATTCTTACATCACGTCACTGAACCACAAAGCCTAGGATATTTCGATTAACTTGCTCTATACTTTAAAAATAATTAAAATGATCTTCCTCATTCTCCACTACCCTCCTCTTGGTATATAGCTCTCACTTCCCCAGATTAAAGGAACACTTGGACAGACTGTGTGAATGGGTGTGTGTGTAACAAAGACACAAGAGATCTCTGTTAATCCCTATAATCCAGCACTGTGAGTGTAGGAAGAGAAAACAATCTGAACTCAAACTCCCATGCCACATCTAGAACTTGCATAAGAACCTAGCTCCAGAGATCCAATGAGGCAATGGAACAGGTGAATGTTATACTCACCTCATCCCAGGACCAAACTGGAATTACAACTATAGAGCAATCAACCTGAATAAGCAACTGATGACTAACTGAAGAGAAAGAAGTCTTACAACCAAGGATTTATAAGAGAAGACATGCTGAGACTGGTAGGAAGGGCAGAGACACAAAAAGGGCTGGCTCTGCACCCAGCAGCAGCAGCAGCTGAGGTTCTGGAAGAAACCTGAGGATCGTGGGATTTCAACCCCACATGAGGCTCCCTAGCCCAGAGCACCAGAGCCGGGAAGAGTCACCCACATAAAATCTGGTTGTGAAAAGTAGCAGGGATTCTATCCACCAGGGAGAGACAGGAGTTTGCTAGAGACACAGTCATCCTCTTAAAGGGCCAATGTGCAAATCTCATGCACAAACATGCACCCTGGGCTCTGGCAAAGGGAGAGTAGAGCAGACTAGAGTCCTACAAGGATAGACTGGGGTTTGTAGCTTTGGGGGGAAGGCTAAGGTTCCCTGGGAACCCTGTGCTGAGTTCCTTTCCAGTACTGCAGAAGTCA
>PVKM010019790.1:0-23915 GCA_004027735.1 Carollia perspicillata | reverse complement strand
CAAGATGGAGGTATAGGTAGACACACTGTGCCTCCTCCCACAACCAAAATAAGAACAACAATAGTTTAGAAACAAATCACAACCAAAACTGACAGAAAATTGAACTGTAAGGAAGTCGGACAACCAAGGAGATAAAATAGACGCATCCATCCAGACTGGTAAGTGGGGTGGAGTCGAGAGGCTAAGCAGAGATGGATAGGTCTTGGCACAAAAGGCGAAGGTACCGGGCATGAAAAGCATTCAGGTATGCAGGCGGTAACTGGCGATTGTGAAGCAGCACCTGGAGCGCAAGGTGGCTGACCGGACGGTCCCACTTTGGCGCCCAGATAGCTGGGGAGCGAAACAGACCCAACAGCCCAGGGCCCCAGGGCCCCAGCACTGGCAAATAAAGCCTGAAAACACCTGTGGGGGTTGAGGTGCAGGGAGTGACTCCCAGCCACACAGGAGAGTTCATTGGAGAGACACATCGAGTCCTAGAACGTACATAAATCCACCCACCGGGAATCAGCGCCAGAAGGGCCCAGTCTGCTTAGGGGAACAGGTGGAGTGGTCTGGGATTCGACAGAGAGTGGAATGAGTGCCACTGATCACTCTTGGACCCCACCCCCACATACAGCATCACAACCCAGCAACTGGGTTACCCCACCCTGGTGAACACCTAAGGCTCCGCCTCTATACATAACAGGTGCAATGAGACAAAAAAAAAAAAAATGGTCCAAGCAAAAGAACAGATCAAAGCTCCAGAGCTAATACAACTAAGTGACCAAGAGATAGACAACCTATCAGATACACAGTTCAAAACACTGGTGATCAGGAAGCTCACAGAATTGATTTTGGTTGCAAATTAGACGAACAAATGAAGGTGATGCTAAGTGAAATGAAAGAAAATGCACAGTGAACCAATAGTGATGGGAAGAAAACTGGGACTCAAATCAATGAAGTGGACCAGAAGGAAGAAAGAAACAACCAAACAGAAAAGAATGAAGAAACAAGAATTCAAAAACATGAGGAGAGGCTTAGGAACCTCCAGGACATCTTTAAACATTCCAACATCTGCATTATAGGGGTACCAGCAGGGGAAGAGGAAGAGCAACAAGTGGAAAACTTATTTGAACAAATAATAAAGGAGAACTTCCCCAATCTGACAAAGGAAATACACTTCCAGGAAGTCCAGGAAGCTCAGTCCCAAAGAAGTTGGATCCAAGGAGGAACACACCAAGGCACATCATAATTACATTACGCAAGATTAAAATGAAGGAGAGAATTCTAGAAGCAGCAAGAGATAAAGAGATGGTAACCTACAAAGGAGTTCCCATCAGACTGTCAGCTGATTTCTCAAAAGAGACCTTACAGGCAAGAAGGGGCTGGAAAGAAGTATTCCAAGTCATGAAAGGCAAGGACCTATATCCAAGATTGCTCTATCCAGCAAAGCTTTCATTTAGAATGGAAGGGCAGATAAAGTGCTTCTCAGATAAGGTCAAGTTCAAGGAGTTCATCATCACCAAGCCCTTAGTATATGAAATGTTAAAGGTACTTATCTAAGAAAAAGAAGATAAAAAACAGGTGTAGTAAAATGACAGCAAACTCACAATTATCAACAACCACACCTAAAACAAAAACAGAAACAAACTAATCAAACAACCAAAACAAGAACAGAACCACAGAAATGGAGATCACATGGAGGGTTAGCAACAGGGGAGTGGGAGGAGGAGAGAGGGAGAAAAGGTACAGAGAATAAGTAGCATAGATGGTAGGTAGAAAATAGGGGGAGGGCAAGAATAGTATGGTATATGTAGAAGGTAAAGAACTTGTGACACATGGACATGAACTAAAGGGGGGAAATGTGGGTGGGAGAGGGTGTGCAAGGTGGAGGGGAATGAAGGGAGGAAATGGGACAACTGTAATAGCATAATCAATAAAATATAATTAACAAATTAAAAATAAAAAAATTAAATGTAAAATTTGTAAATAAAGGCAGGATCGGTTTTACTAATTATTTCCTTTGGCCTCAGGCTCCAATTCTGCTGGACATGGATGGCACTACTATTACAGTGACAGGGACAAAAATTATAAGAAAATATCTTTGGATTTTAATAGGAATCAATGTTGTCAAGCCAGCATTTCCCAAAATGTGTCCTTTTGAGAGGGTGGAGCCAGTTGGGGAAGGGATTCTACTGTCAAAGTATGGCAAGTAGTACCTGTTCTATCTTCTTTCTGAAAATTCCTACTGTTTTTAAGCCAGTCAAAAAGTCCTTCAGCAATTGCCAAACTCACTTGCCTACAGAATCTTTTTCACATAATTCAGAGGATATTTTGGAGAGGTTTCCCTAACTCCCAGGCTGGATCCCTGTGGGGCTGGAAAGGTGGGAGCAGAGAGCGATCTGAGGGCCTTTGGAGGATGCTGGATTCTCAGCTCCTCCCAGGTTAGCAGCTGCTTCTCCATCTGTTGGGACTGTGTACCTTGCCAAGCCCACACTGCCTCAGGAAGGCAAGTGAAGGGCACAAACAGGAACTGGAGATGAAAGGAAGTTTCCATGGCCTCATTCAATGTCTATGCTTTCCAAGAACCCAGTCCTGGCCTTGCTGGGTCTTTTGTCAGAGGCAGGGAATAGTTTGGTGGCAGCTCCAGTGGATGAGATGATGGATAAGGCCACACTTTCTTCTCTCTTTCTAAGGTTCTGGCTCCCTGGCCAAGGTCTGGGGGTGTTACATGCTCAGATTCAGCCCTCTGAATACACCTTTCTGGAGGCATTAATGAGAAACAAGGGGTGTCAGGCCTTCATTCCAAATTCATGAGCTAAAGGAAAGCTATTACTTTGCTGTTCCAAGTGTGGCCTGTGGACCAACAACATCAGCATCTCCTGGGAGCTTGTTGGAAAGTCAGAATCCCAGGCCCAACCCCAGATGCAGGTGATCCAAACCCTCACTCTAGAAGACCTTTGCCTCCTCTCCCTCTGGTCTCTGACAGCCAGCACTCCTGCTGCATTCCTTTCTCTTCTCACAGTAATAAAGGCTACTTGAGAAGAGTTCTCAATAGCTGCTGTGTGAACTTCTAAATTCTTCCCACTCTGTATTACCCATTTGAAAAGTTGCATAACAATGCCTAGCAATGTATATGACACCATGCACAAAAATGTTTCAGAGGTGACAAACACGGGGTGACAGACAATAAGAACATTGTATCTGACCTCACTGCACTAGCACTGTTCTGAATTCTCTGTGTATTAATGCACTGGATACTCACCCACACCCACAACAGTGAGTGAGTGAGTGAATACTCCTTCACTGCTAATGAAGCAAATTCTACAATGTCCACTTTGCAGATGAGGGGACTAAGGCACAGCACAATTCAGAGTCTTGCCCAAGGAGACCCAGCTGTAAGGGCAGAGCTGGAAGGTAACCTCCAAAGCCAATGCTCCTCTTCATTCCCTGTGCTGTCTCAGGAGCTTTATTCATCCCACCTACAGGTGTCGGAGGGACACGCTCAAACCCACAGTGACCTAGAAAAACCTCCCTCTGGCTCCTGTTTGCCTCTTGGCCTCCTCGCTGCTTCTGTCCTCCTTGTTCAAGGTGCTCCAGTCATACAACCCTATTGTCATTTCACAGAGCACACAGAACTTTCTCTGGCTCCTTGGCATCCATTAGCTCTCACTGTAGGTATCAACAATACGGGATTCTTCGCCAGCACTGTGTCCAAGGAGAGCTAGTCTTTTATTCTCTATCATGGTGTTGTGTTTCTCCCCTGCCTTGTGACTACTGTCTGTAACAGCTGAACGTCTGTACTGATTTAGTGATATGTCTTCCCTGTACAGTGTCATACTGTGTGAGGTGTTCCCTGAAAGGCCTTGCTCCTAGAGGCCACGCAGAGTCTGGCAGGGGCAGGACCTCATCAAAAATCTTTGGAGAAACCAAATAGGTGTCCAGGACCCTAGCTGCTCACCCTGCACCACTGGAGAGCCATTTAGCTTCTGCCCATGGAGTCAAGTGTTTTCTGAGCAAATATTCCAAGGGATGCTGCTTGTTGACTTGGGCTAACAGATTTTGGAAAAGCAGTATGGGGTTGAGGTAAGCCCAGAACAGACTCTGGCAAATGGTCTTCAACTGGCTTGAATTTTTGCACATCCTTTCTATTAGCAATAGGCTTTGTGGCACCACAGCCATGATCCCCTGCAGAGTGAGCAGTAGTTAAAATTGACCCCTGTGTGTTTCTAAGTGTGTCACTTCTTGGTTAGCTCCTCCACTCCCTTTCACACATTTGTCTTTTTTGGGGTAACTATTTACCAGGAAGTTAATATAATGAGCAAATCTGTGATAAAAGGTAGGAGACGCCCAATCCGATTTGAGTTTTGATCTTGACCGGACTGTTCCTGGTAGCTGTACTAGGTCAGAAGGAGAAGTGATTTTAGTCCTGTTGTGATTCCTGTTACTTCCCAACCACACCAGTTCAATGGCAACCACCTAGAACCAATGCTAGAAACCAAAGCCTCTAGGGCCAGGGAAACCAGCATCAGCAATGGCCGTTGAAACCAGCTCATTGCAAAGATGCTATTCTTCAGTTTGGGCCAGTTTCATGGAGTGGCCAAGGGTGGGAAATCCTTTCCCCTACTGGGGAAAGCAGACCAAGCCTGGGGGCACAGGGGGTTCAACATCAGAGGTACCTACACTCTTCACCCCTCTGCCAGCCTCCCTGCCCCCACTCAGCAGCAGTAGACTGAAGGTAATTGTTTCATGCATGTGCCAGCACTTCTGGTACCACAGGAACAGAGAGCAGACATGTGACTACAAACACATATGACCACATGGTGACATGGGACCGCTAAATGGGCTGTAGACTAGAGTAAAGAAGTAAGGACAAGCCCTGGCTGGTGTAGCTCAGTGGATTGAGCACGGGCCTGCAAACCAAACAACTGCGGTTCGATTCCCAGTCAGGGCACATGCCTGGGTTGCGGGCCAGTTCCCAGAAGGGACACATGAGAGGCAACCATACATTGATATTTCTCTCTCTCTCTCTCTCTCTCTCTCTCTCTCTCTCTCTCTCTCTCTCTCCTTCCTTTCCCCTCTAAAGATAAATAAATAAAATCTTTTTTTAAAAAAAAGAAGTAACAGTGATGCACCAAGGGCTCAATATTTTAAGTTTCAATTGAAAGAAGAAAGTAAGATAGCAAAGGCCTCAACCACAGGGAACTCTTGAAACTCACTGAGAGAAAACAGGCTTCAATGGCAGGATGTTGAAAGGAGTTAGGAGAAAACACTTTGCAATTCCCCAGTTTTGAAGACATAGCATACCCAGTAGTGGAACACATTCATCCTTCTCGACAGAGGGGCACCCCCTGTCTGGACTAGGTCAGGATGATGTTTGCAGGATGAGGTGGGGCAGGCCTAGCCCACAGCTGCTCCTGGAAAGCCAAGAGCACAGTTCTCCTTAGCCTGTGCTCGGTCAGCAGCAGCCCCAGAATGGGACCTACTTAAGCAGTGGTCCTCAGGTGGTATTGCCCCATAGGGGACATTTGGCAATGTCAGGGGACATTTTGAGTTACCACAGCTACAGAGAGGTATAACTGACATTTAGTGGGTGAGGCTAGGGATGTTGCTAAATACCCTCCAAAACACAGGGCAGACCCTCAATAGAGAACTGTCCTGCCCAAGATGCCGAAGTGCTAAGGTTGAGAATCCCTGAATTAGAGTGTCCGAGGGTATGAAGATGTGGTTGGTTTCCCAAAGTAGAAGCACCTTTAGTTGTGAAGGACATTTTCCTCAAAATTCTGTCCTCTGGCACATTATTCCTCTAGCCCTCAAGGGCAACACATCACCGGGGGCTCCTCTGCAAACACAGATTCAGATCCTGCAAATCTGGTGAGAATGCCATCGCCACTAGTCCACAGGTTATGCTTTGAGTAGCAAGGGGTTTGAGTGTGGACATAATCTCCCCCTTCCTTTCCTCCTCCTTCTCCCTCTCTATCCATCCCCACCCCCAGCCTTCCCTGTCATACTCTGTTTGAACTATTCCATGCCCTGTCACCGAAGAACATGTGGTGGTGGTTAAGCTCCACTGCCCAGATGGCAGCTTCTCTCCAGCTGTTGCCAATTTGAAATTCAGGGTGTTGAAGATATCAGTTGACTTAGTTGGAAAGGCATCCCAAGGGACATGATCAAACTATCCCCCCCACACACACACTTCAATAAACTAGTACCTCAAAGACATTTTTGGGTGACCAAAGACACTTAGACTGTACAGAGGTCATGGCTTCAGGGATGCTTAAGCTTCAAAGACAGCACATTCCCATTCTAAACCAGGGGTTGACTATTTCTAGAAAGGGCCAGATAGTTAAATATTTTATGATTTATAGGTCATACAGTCTCTTTCACAACTACTCACTTCTGCCATTTTATACAGAAAGCAGCAATAAACAGTATGCAAATAAATAGATGTAGTCAGGTTCCAATAAAACTTTATTTACAAAAACAAGTAGCTAGATTTTACCCATGAGTCATATTTTACAATACCCTCTTCTGAACAATTCCTATTTATTCATGTTTCTGCTTTAGCCAAAAGGAAAAACAAAGTCATATAGGGAAAAGCTTACTGAAAGGGAGCAAAATCATCAGTGTGAGCTGTAAATATCTAGAGGGCAGAGGTGAGTAGATACTATTTCTTTTACTGCACAGAAAGATGAATATATCTTTTAAGCTGCCAGAAACACAACTCTGTCTTCCTGTGCCAATTGCTTATTTTTTTGTTTGTTTTTTGTTATCTTTGTTGTTATTGTTGTTTTGGAGGAGTGGAAGTAGAATAAATAAATGAGGAGCAAAAAGTATACCAAAGGGCTGCCATTACCTTTAAGTCTGCATGTTCTTCTCTCTGGACCAGAGCTTATAGCTTCTGCTCTTAGAACAAATTGGGGGAGGGGACACAGCAAAGATAGCCTTACTCTTCCCTCAGACCTACAACATTCTTTGAAGGCATTGGTTCTTTTTGCTGTCACTGGCTTCTGTGAGACCTCTGTTTGCAGTGAGGGGACGTTACTTGGACAGAAATGCTGCTGTTGCTTACAGTGCTCTGGCTACTTGCTCGTGTTGACAGTTTAACCTCACAGAGTCACAGGCTGAACTCAGTACTGACCTCTCCTTGTTGGGGCAAGGCCTGTGGCCCCTGTGGGTGTCTGGACATTTGTGTAACTTTTGGCCACGCTTACCCATGGGATAAGGATGAGTGAAATCAAGACCTTTTAACTCCATAGTCACCATCTAGCACCTCTCACAAAGCCTGCATTATTTAAAGAGGAGAGAACCTTCTTTGTCTTTAATAAGACAGAGCTCCACTTGAAAGGGGAGAAACCTGGCATCTGTGTCTCATTCTTTTGGTAGGATCTTCTGTCAGGGGCACCAGTACAGTGGTCAGACTGTGGGCTGCAGCTGGATCTCTCCAGAGAATTGGGTCTGCAGTCTCCACCATCCTCTCCACTCCTGTGCCCCTGCATTCATACATGCTCACACAGACATCATGGTTTGGGCAGCAAGAAAAGTGCATTTATTGCAGAATCACAGAGTGGCATTTGGGAGCCCCATTTGGTTGGACAATATCGATTTGCACTGTTTTGGCCAATGGAACAAAGAGTTGAAGTTCATCTGGGTAGAGGAGTAATCTCCAGCTGCAGTTTGGAGGCACAGATTGTTTTAACAGTGGCCCATCAGCAATGAACATTGCCATGTGTATGGCCCTGTGTGGGCCGTGTTTCTCAGATTCATTAATTCATATAATCATGCATTCATCAAGTATTGTTTGCCTTGCTGGCTGGGTGTAAAGTTGTTGGGACATGTTCTCTCTTGTTGGAGACTCTCAGGCCCTGCGTACTTTCTTCCAGTATATTGCATCCCAGGTACTGAGATGAGGGCCCAGTAAACAGGAGCTAGCCCCTGCCCTCTTGGAGCCTATAGGCTAGCCAAGTAGACAGAAAGGAAATCAAAGCTATACAAATGTATTTCAGTTTTCATGAATCTTAAAAAGGAAAGGCCCATTTTTCCTCATCTGATAGTCACTTCAGCTTTCAGGTTCAGATGCTGTATTTATGTCTACTTTACAGATGCATCTCAAGAGGTTCAAAAGTTCCCCCAAGTCACCCAGCCTGGAATTGGCTCTTCAGTTCTGCTCATAGAGAGGAAGGGAGTGTTTAATCAAATTGAGGTGTAAACTGGGGACATGGAAGCTGCTAATTTAAACAGGTCTCCAGGGCCATAATTAATGAGATAAAGCATTTTTTGTAGATCGAAGAGCTAATTATAAATCACATGTTCTTCAACTTTAAAATTAGAGAACCTTCAAATGGGTGGCCACGTAATGAAACACCGGAGACAATGAGATTGGCAGGTGTGAGCATGGTATTTTTGTTCCTCCTGGTTAGTGTTCCACCCATCTGAATTACAATCCATTGTTTCTTAAGTCTGGCCCACCCCAGGTTGGAGGGTGGTGGCCCACTCTAGGAGGGAGGGTCCTGGCGGTGGATTCATTGTGAGGATTCATTTATCTCAACTCCACAAATACTTACTGAGCACCAATGTGGTGCCAGTCAGTGCTCCTGTTGAGAGAGTGCAATGAACAGTCATGCCGGGAAAGTGCAATGAGTAAGATGCCTTTCCCACAGGTGACTGTTCGGACAAAAACTTACACATACATTGAGGAAAATAAGTCAGGGTGGAGGGCCTTACAAAAGGGTCAAGTGCTGCAGAGTATCTGGTTGGTGGTAGGAAAACTTTACTGTTGATACTTTAGAAAGACCAATCTGGGCAGGCACCAAGGAAGAGGTGACATTTATGTGAGAGCCTTAATGATTAGAGGAAATGAGCTTTGCACAGGATCTGGAGTGAGCTTGCTGGTATCTTGGAGGAGGGAGAAGAATGTAAGTGAGGCTGAAGGGGGTGGGAGCGAGGAACACCATTTCGCCAGTGATTGTGGAAAGACAGAGGGCCTTGAGTTCTGCATAAGATTCTGTATTATTTTGCCAATAATGAAATTAACCACAGAGCTACCCCGTTGAGAAGCAAGTACACAATTATTGCTCACCTATTGGCCATTTTGTTCATGCCCTGCATTCAAGGAGCCCCTGGAAAAAAATTGGAGTTAATAAATGAGTACATACACATTTCTGCTCCCAGGGAGTGAGCAAGTAGCTTTTCCAGTCCTACCCATACAATGACCAGGGAAAGAACTTAGGTTTAGGAAATACTGATAGTAGTCGCTGGGGTTGAGTAATGGGTCCTCCTGTTTTTCCAGAGCTTTTTTCTGTGAGAGAGAGAAGGGAGGGGTAAGGGCATCCTGAGATTCCCAAGATGCAGAGGCACCATAGAGGAGAGGGCAAAATCCCCTCCCAGTGGAACTGAAGCTGCCTCTCTTCACCATTACCTCCTCAGAGAAATGTGAATCTCTTCACACGTGGGACATCCTCACAGATGCTTAACTTTGGGCTTATAAAAGAGCGTTCAGGAAAATAGCATGTCTGGGAATGTATAGCATTTGCTAGATTGTTAATGCTGACCCTAATTCCACCCCAGGGCATAAGTAGACATCTGGGCAAAGATCATTGCAGCCACCTGTATAGCTTTTGTTTCTATAAGTGATTTTTTGAGCGTTTTCCCTCCTTACTAAGGCTCATCCACTCACAGTGGTCATTCATCATTTCAGGTTTCTACCTCTCCTCTCTGCTTTCAGATGGGGAGGTTCTGGGAGCTATTTGGCTGTTGAAAATCAGCTGTTACAATGTGCACATCAGAACTAAGCAGCAGGGAAAGCAGGAGTTGAAGGACTCAAATCCCCTTTGTCCTAACAATTATCCCAGTGATGAATTAAAAAATAGATATATGACTGGACAGTGTATTTGTCAGAACACTTTCTTCATCAGCATATCCTACATTCAAATTTGGCTCTTTAATGAGAGCATTGCTTTATGTATGACTTATATGCATATAAGGTAAAGCAAACAAGTGTTAAAATTACACCTCAAAGAAATTTTACATCTTCCTATCCTTTTATAACCATCACCCAGATCCAGATACAGAACATTTCCAGTGCCCTATGGGTTTCCCTTATCCCCCTCCCAGTATTCTGACCTCTGTCACCATAGATAACCTTAGCCTGTTTTTGAACTTCATATAAATGGAATTATACAGCATGCTCTCTTTATGTCTCTCAGCATTTTCTATGGGATTCATCTATGTTGCTAGGTGTATTCATTCTGTTGATGTTTAGTAAGTATCCCATTATATCATGGTTTCTCAACTGTGGTGTTATTGACATTTTGAGCTAGATAATTCTTTCTTGTGGGGACTGCCCTATGCAGTATAGGGTATTAAGCAGCATCTCTCTGGCCTCTCCTCACTAAGGGCTAGTACCACCACCCCTCACCCCATTAATTTTCCCTGGAATTGAAAACCATTGAGTCATATAAATATACTATAATTTTTTTAAAGATTTTATTTATTTATTTATCTTTTAGGGGAAGGGAAGGAGAGAGGGAGAGAAATATCAATGTATGGTTGCCTCTCCTGCATCCCCTGCTGGGAACTGGCCTGCAACCCAGGCATGTGCCCTCGCTGGGAATTGAACTGCAGTTGTTTGGTTCACAGGCCCGTGCTCGATCCACTGAGCTACACCAGCCAGGGCTAAATATACTATAATTTTTAAGAAACTTTTTATCTGGAAGTAATTTCAAACTTAGTGTAAAGTCTAAAGAATGGAACAAATAATAGAGTGTACTCTTTACCTAAATTAACCTATTGTTCACATTTTACTCCTTTTTAAAAAAATCATTTTCTCTCCCTTGCTCACACATATGCCCAAACACAATTTATTTCTGAACCACTTGAGAGTAATAGTGTTCAACTTGACCATTTACCATTGTCTGCTTCCACATGTATTTCCCAAGAATAAGGGTCTTCTTCAACACTATCATACTTATCAGTTAACCACAACAAATGTAGCATAATACATTTATCAACTGCACATGTCACAAGTTTTGTCACTTGATCAACAATTACCCATTATATCATTTATTTCACTGCAGAGAAGTTTCCAGTCCAGGATCAGGTATTGTATATATTTGCCATGGTTCTTAGTATCCTTCAGTCTAGAAAGCCTTTCTTTGTCTTTTATGATACTGAATTTAAAAAAAAAATACAATCTCTTTACTTTTTAGTAGAACAGTCCTCATTTGGGGGTTTGTCTGATGTTTCCTCCCTAATACATTCAGGTTATGCATTCTTGACTAGAAAACTGAATAAGAACATCCCACCCAAGGCACATGAGGTTCAGTTGCACCTCATTAGTTATACTAAGTTTGATCTTGACTGCATAGTTACTAAATTTCCTTTATAGCTAATAAGCAATATGTGGGGAAACACTAAAGACCATAAAAGTATTCTTCTCCCCCCTCAGGTTTACCCCCAAAATTTAGCATATTTTGAGTCTCGCATGAACCAATCTTTACCTACAAGGATTACAAACCCAGCACTCCTGTCTGCACTCACTCTGAGTGTTCTGCTATATAGAAGAGCCCACTCTTTCCTCCACTTTATTATTGATTTTATCAGTTATCAGTATGGACTCATGAATTCCTATCTTTTTCAGTGGTTTATAAATCATTACTGCTATTACGGACTTCTGGCCAAAATGGAGCCATAATTAGATATACTGTGCCTCCTCACACAACCAAAAGAAGAACAACAACAAATTTAAAAACAAAAAATAATCAGAACTGCCAGAAAATCAAATTGTATGGAAGTCCAACAACCAAGGAGTTAAAAAAGAAACATTCATCCATGCTGGTAGGAGGCATGGAGACAGGCAGCCACAGCAGAGAAGACACATGGCAAGGCAGCAGCTGGCAGAGCAGGTGGTCCCACATTTGAGTGTGGATAAACTGGGAGGAACCAGTCCCAGTTTAGAGTTCCTGTCTCACTCCTCAGGAACAACTGGGGAATGAGACAGACCATGCAACTCAGAGTTCCAGCACAGGGAAATAAAGCCTCAAAACCTCTGACTATAAAAATTTGTGGGGATCGCTGTGGCAGGAGAATCTCCCAACTTCACAGGAGAGTTTGTTGGAGAGACCCATAGGGTCCTACAACATACACAAACCTACCCACCTTGGAAACAGCACCAGAAGGGCCCAATTTGCTTGTGGGTAGTGGGCAAAGTGACTGACAGCCAGCCGAGAGCTGAGCAAGCCACATTGTTCCCTCTCGGACCCCTCCCCGACATACAGCACCACAACTCAGCAAAGTGGGTTGCCCTGGTGAATACTTAAAGGCTTCACCCCTTACTACATAAGAGGCATGCCAAGACAAAAAAATATGGCCCAAATGAAAGAACAGATCAAAGCTCCAGAGCTAATACAACTAAGTGACCAAGAGATTGCCAACCTACCAGATGCAGAGTTCAAAACACTGATAACCAGGATGCTCACAGAAATGGTTGAGTATGGTCACAAAATAGAGGGAAAAATGAAGGCTATACAAAGTGAAATATACATGGAACCAGGAGTGACAGAAAGGAAACCAGGACTCAAATCAATGGTTTGGAGGAGAAGGAAGGGGTAAACATTCAACCAGAACAGAATGAAGAAACAATAATTCAAAAACATGAGGAGAGGCTTAGTCATTTCCAGGACAACTTTAAATGTTCCAACATCCGAATCATAGGGGTGCCAGAAGGGGAAGAGGGAGAGCAAGAAATTGAAATCTCATTTGAAAAAATAATGAAGGAGAACTTCCCCAATCTGGCAAAGGAAATAGACTTCCAGGAAGTCCAGGAGGCTCAGACAGTCTCAAAAAAGTTGGACCCAGGGAAGCACACACCAAGGAACATCACAATGAAATTACCTAACATTAAAGATAAGGAGAGAATCTTAAAAGCAACAAGAGAAAAGCAGAGAGTTACCTACAAAGGAGTTCCCATAAGACTATTCTGCCGATTTCTCAAAAGAAACCTTACTGGCAGGAAAGGGCTGGAGAGAAGTATTCAAAGTGATGAAAAGCAAGGACCTACAACCAATATTACTCTATCCAGCAAAACTTTCATTTAGAACAGAAGGGCAGATAAAGTGCTTCCCAGATAAGGTCAAGTTAAAGGAGTTAATCATCACCAAGCCCTTATTATATGAAATGTTAAAGGGACTTATCTAAGAAAAAGAAGATAAAAATTATGAACAGTAAAATGACAACAGACTCCCAACTATCAACAACTGAACCTAAAAAAAAAAACTAAGCAAACAACTAGAACAGGAATAGAATCACAGAAATGGAGATCACGTAAAGGGTTATCATCAGGGAATGGGGCAGGGGAAGAATGGAGGAAAAGTTAGAGGGAATAAGAAGCATAAATTGTAGCTATAAAATAGTGTGGGGGGGAGGTTTATAATAGTGTGGGAAGTGGAGAAGCCAAAGAACTTATATATACAACCCATAGACATCAACTAAGGTGGGGGAGTGCTGGTGGGAGGGGGTGGTGCAGGGCAGAAGTGAATAAAGGGGAGAAAAAAATGGGACAACTGTAATAGCATAATCAATAAAATATATTAAAAATAATAAAATAAATCATTACTGTTTTCAAATATTGTGATGCTCAAATTGCTCACTTTTGGCTACTGGGAATCCATTGAATTTAGGCCTGATGTTCTTCTGACAAACTCCCATCACTTTTTATTTTAATACTTCTTACTTTTTGGCATAACAAGATGTTCCAGGCTCATCCTTTACCTTCATTTCTTCTGTATTAGAATTGGCCATTTCTCCAAAGAATCCTAGTTCCTTTTAATGGGGAAGGGTAGAAAGTACAACTTATTCATCCTTTTTTCTGTTTATTAACATTTGAGTTGTTTCTTATTCGGAGCTATTGTAAAGAAAGTTTATCGGAATACCCTTGTACCTCTTTTGGACCTATGAACTGATTTTTTGGGGTATGTAATCAGAGTGGTGATAGAAAATTCATAGAATCTCTACTCTGGTTATATACCAAACAGAAGTGAATAAGTGCATTAAAAAAGTACACTGAATACATGTCCTTTGAAAAAGCTGCTTTGAATATAAGCAGCTTTTTCTCATAATTTGTGTGTGTGTTTACTTAGCTTTAGTAGATATTGATAAATACTTTTTCAAAGTGCTCTTAATATTTGTTTATCAGGGGAACAGTAATAAGCTGTTGGCCCCAGTAGGTGGAGAGGAGTAATCAGTGGTAGGGGGTCATAATGGGCCACAGCAATCCAAAGATATGTCGTCTGCAGCCAGAAATGGCAAAATTGCTGATCCTTTCAGTAGATAAATGATGAGTGACAAATGACAAGATTTTGCCACCTGGTCCATTCTTTAGCTTCTCTTTAGAGTACTGCTTTGAGATGGGCAACATGGAAGTGACTGAAGTCAGGAATCACCTACAACTTTCAAGATGGTTTTTATCACAGGGATACTAGTGACAGTACTTCAGGAATGTCTGTCCACTGCTAGGAGCACTTGCTGTTAGAGCGCATTAGGGTCACTGCTTTGCTTTAAAAAGTGCCTCCTCAGGGGAAGGAAGAATATCCCCAGAGTCCCACTCACATCTTCTGGCTGCGGGGGGCCCATTTAGAACCCTGGAATAGTCATTTTACTAAACAGTCTGAGAGAGGAAATGTCCTTCTGTCTATACCCAGGGAGTCACTTAGTTTTCAAAACATCTGAAGTGGGGCCTGAGGGATAGAAGGCAGACCAGAAAACTGCTGAAAGCTAATAGGGAAGTAAACTGGTCCCGCATCATGGGCCTAGTTCTAGGCTGCGTTTGGTCCCCCCTCTATAATTCGAAGTTTCCTTGTCCAAAATATCTGCCTTAGGTAGCTTAGTGCGCATTACTAGAATCAAAGAGGTAATGGAAACACTTTTTGTAGAAATAAATTCTAAACAGAAAAAACATCATATTCAAGAAACACAATAGGCTCGTAGTAGCTTTGATGAAACTTGGGAGGTATTAACCAGTAAAATGCATGTCTGTGGATGCATTTCGGCCAGGTGCCCCTCTAGGTGGTACTGCCACTCAGTGGGGTGGGGAGAGCCCTCCTACCCATTTTCTGAGCAAGCCTTTGTGCAGTGTCCGCTATAGAGCCCCACACATTGACCCTGAACAGAGACCATTCACATGACCAACAGCGACGGTGAACCCCATTTTTGCGCATGTGTATTAACCTCCAGGGTCCTTTCCTCTCTCCCCCACAGGCCTCTCCGCAGATGGTGGCGCCAAGCGCCAAGAGCACCTCTCCCGGTTTTCCATGCCTGACCTCAGCAAAGACTCTGGCATGAATGTCTCTGAGAAGCTTAGCAACATGGGCACGCTGAACTCGTCCATGCAGTTCCGCAGTGCGGAGTCCGTTCGCAGCCTGCTCTCAGCCCAGCAGTACCAGGAAATGGAGGGAAACCTCCACCAGCTCAGCAACCCCATTGGCTACAGGGAACTGCAGTCCCGTGGCAGGATGCATCAGAGCTTTGATTTTGACGGAGGGGTGGCGGGCAGCAAGCTGCCGGGGCAGGAGGGCGTGAGGATCCAGCCCATGAGTGAGCGTACACGGAGAAGAAGCACCTCCCGCGAAGATAGCCGCCGCTTCCGACCACACAGATCCAGGAGGTCCCGGCGCTCCCGCTCAGATAACGCCCTGCATCTGGCCAGCGAGCGCGATGCCATCTCTCGCTTGAAAGAAAGGCCCCCGCTCAGAGCCAGGGAGGACTATGACCAATTCATGCGCCAGCGGAGCTTCCAGGAGAGCCTCGGCCAGGGGTCCCGGAGGGACCTGTACAGCCAGTGCCCAAGGACTGTGTCAGACCTGGCTTTGCAGAATGCTTTTGGGGAGCGATGGGGACCCTACTTCACTGAGTACGATTGGTGTTCCACCTGCTCCTCCTCCTCAGAATCCGACAATGAGGGCTACTTCCTAGGAGAACCAATCCCCCAGCCAGCACGACTGCGATATGTCACAAGCGATGAGCTTCTGCACAAGTACAGCTCTTACGGCCTCCCCAAGTCATCCACCCTAGGTGGCAGGGGACAGTTGCACAGCAGGAAAAGACAAAAGAGCAAAAACTGTATTATTTCTTAATCTGATTGGTGTCAGGGAATAGGGGAAGGTGGGAGCTAAGAATGTAAATTCAGAAACTTGCACTGTTTTAAATTTTAAAGCGCTTTTCGGGGTGGTTACTAGGGGAGAAAAAGGGACATGCTCTTACTTGATGAAGGCAAGGTTACAGATTGGCTCGTCTGGTAGTCACAGTTCTTGGCATGTTAAATATTTGCACATTTCACTTTGGAGACACTATAGACTCTGTGGAGGCAGTGGGTGGTCACCTCCCTCCCATCAGTGTGTTGAGTTGCCACTCTCAAGATGGTAAATTGCTTCCTACTTGCTTGTATCCTCTCTGATTCTCTCACTTTTAGGACCCTTTTTCCAGTAAGTAATTTGTTTATTAGCCAAGACCCAAGTCTAAGTTATTTACATGTCCATTGTAAATGCAATGTAAATGAGAGTTCTGATAAAATATTTTTGTATTTTGTAATATCAAAGGAATTTCTATATCGTAGGACTCAGTGAAGACCCGCATGCACATCCGGCATTGTCATTGAGTAGTATTCAGAGATGGTCCAGGACCACCTTTTGTTTTTTCTTTTTTCTATACAAATTTGTTACATGTCAGTGACACTTTTTTCAAATGAATTTATTCTATTTGGCTTTTGTGGCTAAAAAAAATATTATACCCAAGACATTTTATGCTCTATTCCACTTAAGGAACCGTCCTTAAGTCCACTTCCACCCTCAGTAGAATGTATTCTCTACCAAGTGATAGTCATTTTTTTTAAATAGCAAATATAACTTTGCCAATTAGAGAAACCAATCAGTGTCAGTAAATTCTGTGAGAAACACCATCCCTGCTGGGAACACTGAAGTTGCTCACTATTGATCTCTCCCTTGGGAAAATATCAGTAACTGTGAGTGGTGTTGTTGTGTGATGTCAGCATGACATTGTTTGAATGTGGCATTATTTTCTGGTGCTCATGTTTCCTGGATTGTATTATCTGCTTTCCTTTACCAAGGCAGACAGAACAGCTGCCTTATTAGCCTGACAACCGGTTGTCCTCAGTGCAAATGAACTTAAGCATTAGGATCTTGGGGACAGGAAGGTTCTGATGGGGCTCTGGGAGTGATATGTTCTAGATTGTATGTTATATATGGAGAAGGAATAAGGTGATTTGAAATCAGAAAGCAGGTCAAGGGCAGAACTGAAGGATAATATGAAGGTCAGGGCAAAGAAGAACTTCTAGAAATGAAATAGAGTAGAGGTGACAGCTACTTTGAATAGCCCCTAGTGCTTATGGAAAGAATCCAATTTAACACACTCCCTAGCCAGAGCATCTGGGATACCCAGCAAGGTTGAGCTGCTCAGGAGATTTCAGTGCAGTGGTCTTGAAAAACAAATGTTGGAAGGAGGATTTCCATTTTGAACTTTGGGGACCTTAGGTCAGACAGAAGATGGGCTCAAAAGTGAGTTTGCTTAAAGAAGACATTTAACGGTTGTGTTGTTTATAGTAAAATAATACTTCCTACCTTGCTTCGGTTAAAAATGAAGCGCTTGCTTTTTCTTCCATTCTCCTCCTCCCCTTTATGGATTGTGGCAGTTGAAATAATCCACCACAGGACCCACCTTTAGTGAGATGTGTTGTCCATGTGCTACACGGTGTATCTCAGTGGCCATCTGCCATGGTGAGGTGAGCGTGGTCTCTTTTCAGTATAATAGTTAATATTTTCTAGTATTTTTTATGGAGAGAATGTGAAAAGTGGCTTTTCAGACACCATGCCAAATGGGTCTGGGGAAAGGAAGGCTGTACAGGATGTGGAAATGGCACTCCATTCAGGATGTATTAAAATAATTTGCTTTTCAGGTATTAATATGACATTTGTCATTGTCACTGATTTTTTAAAAACGCAATGCAAATGTTGGTTGTGGCTGTTTTCCGCATGCTATCTTCATATCTAAATGCTTCATTAATTATCCAAGCCTCTGGAGAATTAACTCTATTACGTTTGTATAGTAAGTTTGTAAGCTGCTTGGCAAACTGATTTTAAGAAATAATGTGCAACACCACACGACTAAAGTGGTAGGTTTCTGGTAGAAATTGGGCAAGTCCAATTTGGATTTTTGAGTTTCTTGACAGATGAAAACAAAAAGGCATTTTGGAAAAAGGAAAAACAGAAAAAAGTGATGACTTGACCTAGCACAAAGCTGAAAACAATGTCTATCCTCTGTGGCCTGGAATCCAATGAAAGAATTCTCCTAGTAAATGTTGCTTCCTAACTCTGTCCTTTTCGGAGTACCTCTTGCATTTCTCAGATGGGGCTTTAACCCTATTAGCAGAAACTGACACATAACTAAGTGTCCAAAGGGATTGGAGGAATGAGCAATTTGAGATCTATATGCCCAGTGAGCACCCAGCAGCCGAACTGGTCAGAGCTTGAGATGTAATCGATATAAGCCTCAGGGTCAACTGTCTACAGGCAAGACCACCTCCATGTAGTCCAGCACTGCAGAGGCCTTCCCACCCCACACTCCGTCAGGCGCCTTACAGAGAATTCTGACAGAGAGTGGCTAAATTCTTGAAATGATGATGGAACCTCCAGGTGAATGCCCCAGGGAGAGCAGGGTGGCATTGTACTCGAATTCCACCTGTTAGTAATAACTTACACATAACATCCCAGAATCCCATTTCCAAAAATTCAAAGCATTTTCTGAGACATGAACTTAGGGTCCTTACCTGATTCCTCCATCATAATCATCAGCTCTCCTTGGTCAAGTTTCACTGTGAGTGAGGGATGTGCTCACCTCTTCTTAGATCATCATTCTGTCTTCCATAGACTGGTTTTATCAAAGTAATCTTTTCCCAGTTTCTCTCTGCTCTAATGTCGTATGGTTTTGTTTTTCTACCTTTTCTCATATTGGTCCTCTTCTTGTCTTGGTTAACACCATAGCTTTTGAGTTCAGTTCATGTCCTATTTGCTGCTCAATTCGGTGGTATCAGAACTAGCTCTTTCCCAAGAAGTAAAAGTTATTGACAGTGTCCTGAATGTTGCTGCCAATACACACCACCATTGATACTGTGAACAGGTTTCATAGTAGGCTGCTGGCATTGAGAGTGGCATTCAGGTACCCTTCCTTCTGTTGCACAGTTCTGGGATCTCTACCAAATGAAGGTGAATTAGCTGAGGGAAACCTGAACTGTGCTTCTTGGTCTTGCACATGTTCAAAAGGGGAGAATCTCTAGTGTTGGTTGTTTGACAGCTTCTTTCCATACTCATCTTGTTTTCTCTGGTCCTTCCTTTCCACCCCCAGCCAGCCCAGTGACCAAGCAATTTTATATTATTAATATGGGGCCTGGAGGCAGCTCTTTCTCATCCTCTTCTCATTCTGTAGGACACTCCGGCACTGCCACAACTGCTTCTCCTGCAGCAGCTTTCTGCTTCCTGGGTACCGCAAGCAGTGGTTGAGTTCAGGTGGGTCCAGTGATGGCATATACGTAGCACATACTCTGCAACCTGGGCAGATATAACCAGTGTGTCACTGTCTATTTTCAGAGAACATAGATACAGCCTCAAAAGTCTTGCAACGTTCCAGCCAGTCAGAACCAGTTATCAGTACTGATCTTATTTGTCTAATAACGAACCTTTCTTGTAAACTGATTCTTACTTGTCTTTCCACCCTGGGCTCCTTTACCATTGGCCAAAAATAATACGCCAGCCACTTAAGAAGTATCATTTATAAATAATTGTGAGACTCCAATTTCTACGGCCTTAGATTGTGAATGCTAATGGGAGCTGACTTCTTTAGGCTAAAGGAAGACAGATCTCTTTGTCTTCCTTTCCCCTTCTCATGTTATTGGCCAGTTATTATAGGCAGCCTCTGTTTGTCTTCTTGCAGAGGTCAGATGTGAGTCCATCTTATTCTTTATCTAATCCCACCTTCTAACAAGAAATAACAACAGATACTTAAATTCTAAGGAGCAGTGCTCTTTGTGTATTTCTGTCTAACAGAAACCACATGCTAACACATAAGAAGGAGAATCTATGAAAAGGGAAATGGAAGATGGAACCAGCTATATGAATATTTCATGCCAGAAGAGTTGCTGTTAGCAACTGTTTGGCAGCTTCAGGGCTTTGAAATGGCCTCTGGACTGCATTCCAGGTGCAGGACTCAGCCAAGCCTCCTCTGTGATTTGGAAGGCAGTTTCATGCTGCCTTTTGAGGTATAGATATTTAAGCACTAGAGAAGTAGAAATGATGAGAATTTTGCCTTGCCTCCTGTGGTTCGTCCCAGAGGGACCTAGCAGACACCAATGCTTGTTTGACCACTTGGAAGCAGTCACCAAGTTTAGGATCATGAAAGGATTTGATTCTTTTTCCATTTTCTCATAATAGTGGCCCAGTCAACGCAAGACTCATAAAACATGACTCACTGTTGGGAGCTATACTATTTTATAGGCTTACTTCCTGCTGACAAAACTAGCTTTCCTCAAGGGGAATAAAAAGGAGGGGGGGAAAGTCACACAGTGTTAGGAAAACATTTCTATTATTTTGATATGATGAATCCATAGGATAGAAAAAAAAATGTCTATCCTGAGAGTTTTCTGAGACATCCCTTCACTCTACTGGGCATTTGGCCATTGAAGTTTACTAGATCACTTACCAAGCCTTTCTAAATTTCTTGGAGAGAGTTACTCACCAGTAAGGTCTCTTCTCAAGTCTTTCTGGTGATTTCCATATTTCCCCATAAAGCATTTTGGTTCTATTTATGGACCCTGACTTAACACTCTGTGGCCTATGAGTCCTCCATTTCCCTTAACAAATAAGGACTTCAGCAATTTTCCCCCTCCTAAACATTCTTTCCTGTACAGAATTGCGTTACCATCTCCTGCTTTAATACCAAGTGCATAAACAAAACCTCAGAGGGTCTGAGAAGGTGAGGCAGGCCAGAATCTGTTGTGTGTCGAATGTCAAACTGTTTGTTAAGAAGGTCTGCAACAGGCCTTTGGGGTAGGCTCTGCCAGAGACTGTGAACACTTTGCTTGAGATCCGTGCCCTGTAAAATGAATATGATGTTTTACTGATGTCTGTAATACATTTGTAAACTTCCAATAAAATTTGAATAAAAGAAATGTGCCATTCCTCCCTTGCTTTTCAGATTTTTTAAAGTCTTTCCCTTTGAGCATCTCAGCAGAAGAGAGAGAGGCTGCACATGTCAGTGATGAGACTTACTATGAAAGATGAATCTGATTATTTACATCAAAATTTCTCAACCTCAGCATAATCAACTTTTGGGCCTGTTTATTTGTGGCAGAGGACTGTCCTGTGGTTTGTAGGATGTTGAATAACATCTTTGACCTCTACCCACTAGATGCCAGTAGCACCCCTCCTCATGAGTTGTGACAACCAAAAGTGTCTCCATACATCACACCCATTATGATGAATACTATTTTTTAAAAAACTAGAAACAAACAAGTGTGGGTGAGGATGTGACAAAAATGAGGACCCTTGGGCACTTCTGGTAAAAATGTAAAATGGAACAGACTCTGTGGAAAACAGTACAGCAGTTCTTTAAATTTTAAAATAGAATTACCATATGATCCAGCAATTCTACTTCTGAGTGTATACCCAAATAATTAAAAGCAGAGCCTCAAAAAAAAAATCTGTACACCTATGTTTATGTCAGCACAGTTCATAATAGCTAAAAAGATGAAATCAATGTAAATATCCATCAGTGGATGAGTAGATAAAATGTGTTATATATGTGCAATGGAATATTATTCAGCCTTTAAAAGGAAGGGAATTTTGACATGCTGCAATATGGATTAACTTTGAGAACATTAAGATAAGCAAATTAAGCCAATCACAAAAAGACAAATACTGTATAATTCCACTTATACAAGGTACCTAGAATAGCCAAGTTCATAGGATAGGTAGAATGATGGTTGTCTAGGGTTGGGGGTAGAGGAGAATGGGGAATTGTGAAACAGGTATGGAGTTTTAGTTTTTCAAGGTAAAGATTCTGAAAATTGGTTGCATAACAATGTGAATGTACTTAACACTACTGAGCTATACACCGAAAATGATAAATTTTACGTTGTCTTTATGTAACTGCAATTTAAAACTAATATCTCCACCCATAGCTGAATGTCCCCTGGGGATAAAATTACCCCTGGTTGCCAACCATGAGTTCAAATGCTTTGCCACCTTAGCCTCTCTGTTCCTTATGGACTCTTAAAACTGACTCCTACCCAAGCCACACAATTTTTAGTTTTAGCAAGAATTAAACCAGCAGATGACCCTAAAATAATTTATATTTGCTTTTAAGCAAGTAATAAGTATTTGGTCTAGAGAATTCTATCCACAGCTGTGTTCTGGTCACGAGAGCATTAATATTGTCTGGGAGCCAGGACCAAAGCAACACGTAAATTAGATTTTCCTATGTCTGATCCACACACAACATTGAGGAAATGCTGGATACTGCAATATCATTCATTCACTCAATAAATATATATTAAGAGCCTGTTCTAACCCAGGCACTTTTCCAAGCGCTTGGAATACAGCAATGCACAAAACAAACAAAAGTTCCTACCTTCTGTTAAGGATCTTACAGACTTGACTTTCCACTAAGCTGGAAGTAGGGAATAGTAAATATTCTCATCCACCCTAACCATGAGCACTTGAGAGATGGAGGTGAGTTATTTCACTCTAAGGCCATCTGAGAGCCTTTGGATGGAGACTTCTGTTGTGTCTGTTCTGCTCACAGGCCCTCATGGAGAGCATACCCCTCAGGCAGCCATGGTTTTACTATTTGACCCCCTCCCTCATCCTCAGCCAAAAAGATTGGCATTAACAATGGCACCTATTCCAAAAACTCCAAAGTGATGGAAGACTCCCAAACTCCTTTTATGAAGCCAGCATCATCCTAATCCCAAAACCAGATAAAGACACAACAAAGAAAGAAAACTTCAGACCAATATCGCTGATGAACATAGACGCTAAAATCCTCAAGAAAATATTGGCAAACCACATCCAACAATACATTAACAAGATCATACACCATGACCAAGTGGGATTCATCCCAGGGATACAAGGATGGTTCAACATTTGCAAATCAGTAGATATAATACATCACATAAACAAAAGCAAAGACAAAAATCACATGATCATATCAATAGAAGCGGAAAAAGCATTTGACAAGGTACAGCACCCATTTATGATAAAAACACTCAGCAAAATGGGAATTGAGGGAGCATTCCTCAACATAATAAAGGCCATATATGAGAGACCTACAGCCAACATCATGCTCAATGGACAAAAACTAAAAGCTTTTCCACTAACGTCAGGAACAAGACAAGGCTGTCCACTTTCCCACTTCTATTCAATATAGTTTTGGAAGCTTTAGCCACAACAATCAGACAAGAAAAGGAAATAAAAGGCATCCAAATAGGAAAGGAGGAAACAAAACTGTCACTGTTTGCAGATGACATGATAGTGTACATGGAAAATCCTATAGACTCTACACAAAAACTGCTCAACCTAATAAATGAATTTGGCAAAACAGTGGGATACAAAGTCAATATTCAGAAATCAAAGGCATTTTGTATACCAACAATGAAACAGCAGAAACAGAAATCAAGAAAAAATCCCATTCAATATAGCAAAAAGAAAAATAAAATACCTAGGAATAAACCTAACCAAGGAGATAAAAGACCTGTATGCAGAAAACTACACAACACTGAAGAATGAAATCAAGGAAGACACAAACAAATGGAAACATACACCGTGTTCATGGATTGGAAGAATTAACATCATCAAAATGTCCATATTACCCAAAGCAAT
>PVKM010019789.1:0-23895 GCA_004027735.1 Carollia perspicillata | reverse complement strand
CGTGAACTCGGCCGCATGGCCACATCTCTGTACAAAGAAGGTAGGGAAATGGTCCTTTGTTCTAGACAGCAATAAGCCCAGCTAAAATCCAGAGTTCTGTAACTAAGGAGGAAAGGGAGAATGGTCGTTGGGTAGGCAAGTAGCAGTCTCCACCACGACATTTTCTTTTATTTCCTCAGCAGTGACAAACTTACTCAGTGTCTGTTACATGCTATGCAGGGCATTTCAGGCATTTTGCACTTGTACCAGTAGAGCATGCTGAGGAATGTATCAGTTAAAATGTCTTCAGTTAACAAGTAACAACAACAAAAAAAAACCCATGAGAAAATATGCTATCTTATATAATAAAAAGTCCAGAAGTCAACTAGCTCCCTAGTTGTTAATTCAGCAACTCCATAATATCAAGGGCCCAGGTTCTTTCTTTCTCTCCAGTTTCCTTTCCTCAGTGTATGGGTTTTGTTCTTTTTTTTTTTTTATTTAAGATTTTTATTTATTTATTTTTAGACAGAGGGGAAGGGAAGGAGAAAGAGAGTTAGAGAAACATCACTGTGTGGTTGCCTCTCATGTGGCCCCCACTGCAGACCTGGCTGGCAACCTAGGCATGTGCCCTGACTGGGAATCAAACCAGCGACCTTTTGGTTCCCAGCCCACACTCAATTCACTGAGCTACACCAGCCAGGGCTCCATTAATTGTCTTAAAGTAATAATATGAATGTATGGGTGAATGATAACTCTCATAGCTACCATTTTTTCTTTGGACTGAAAACAGTTACCTTCACATATGGCTGTGTCCCCACTGACAGGCTTGCTCTGAACTGGCATCTATTTTGAAGTGGAACCCAGCACTCCATGGCATTTTAGTTGCACCTGCATTAAACAAAAGCCTCTACTAAGCACTAGTGAATGTTACTGATTTTATTGAGGGTAAAATCACTGCCTCATTGCCTCCTTTCACCCTGCTGCCCTGCAAAGATTTTTGACTTTATCTGGCGTCTCAGATTTTGCACTCCTATACCCATCATTTAACACTGTATTTAAATTCATTTGTGGTCAGCAAACCAAACAGCCCCTAGCTACTGAGACCCATTCATTTATTTATTTTTAATTTAAAAAATATTTATTGATTTTACAGAGGAGGGGGAGACAGAGAGAGATAGACAGAGAGAATGACGTCAATTTGTTGTTCCACTCATTTATGCACTCATTAGCTGATTCTTGTATGTATCCTAACTAGAGATTAAACCCGCAACCTTGGCGTGTTGGGATGAGGCTCTAACCAACTGAGCTTTCCAGCTAGGGCTGAAGATCCCTTGATCCCTTCTAACGTATTACAACAATTTCTCCTGTCGCCAAAAAAAATTCTTCTTGTCCCCCCCTAATTAGAAAGGTTCGTTTGCAGAGGCAAAAGAGAGAATGGATGTACGATCCTGTGTGCAGAGGGCTGGTAAGAAGTTGGAGCCGGAACACGAAGGTTTTCAATGACAGATTATGGAGCTAATGCTGGGTCTTTAGGTCACAGGGCGCCATAGAAAGTCTTTAATCAACACATCTACACAGATTAGCAAAGCTGAAAAACAGAGAGAATCAGATTCCATTCTTCTACTCTCCACTGCAGAAGTCACTAACACATTCCATTAGAGTTAACACCTCTGGGCCTAGATTTCTTCCTGGCAACTATTGACTGAACAGTGAGACACCGCTTTAGATGGAACAGGGCTGGCCAGCTCCCTCAGGCCCCACCTGGTCTGGGTTCACCTCTTTAAGATGAGTGGTCTTCAAGTCTACGGCCACACCACCCTGAACGCACCCAATCTCCTCAGATTAGTGGTCTTCAAATACTCCCCCCCCGGAAAATTCTGAAAATATATTTTAAGCTAATGCCTAAACCTTTTCATTGTAAGTTTAAATTGTTCGAAAGGATATAATATATGATATGCTAAAATATTACCATTTCAAATATTTCATGTGACTTGAAATATTTAATGGTAACTATTTAATGGTAATATTGAAATATTACCACTTTAAAGATTTCATGTGACTTGAAATGTCACGTGACCTGAAAAGAGCGACTGTCATGTCACTCTTTTAAATGCATCCTAATGAAATTTAAATGCCATATAAATTTAATACCCAATATCATCCTTTAAAAATATATGAATAAGCTCTTCTTTAAGGGCTGAATATTGTATATGTTTCAATTATTTCTCTGAGTTCTTATTTTTTTCCCAAATTTTATCCCATATTTTTATATCAATTTTTTAAAATGTATTGATTCTAGAGAGAGGGGGGAAGGAGAGAGAGAAAAAAACATTGATTTGTGGTTCCACTTATTTATACATTCATTGGTTGCCTCTTGTATGTGCCTTGACCACGAATCAAACCCACAACCTTGGTGTAGTGGGACGATGCTCTAGCTAACTGAGCTACCCAGCCAGGGCCTCTTTATCAAATGTTTTATTCATTACTTATTTTATTTATACACACAGAACTTTAGCACAGAATTAAAATATTTTTTCTCATTTTCTGTGACCCTAAGGCTCTATGTATTAAAATTTCTTCTGGCTTAAGTTATCATTACAAACATTATTAGCACATAATTAAGCAAAGTAATATAAATATATTACAATTCTTAATAAATGGTAAACATAGAAAGTAAATTTTTGCCCTGGCCAGTGTGGCTCAGTAGATTGAGTGCCCACCTACAAACCAAGGGGTCCCTGGTTCCATTACCAGTCAGAGCACATGCCTGGGTTGCAGGCCAGGTCCCCAGGGGGGCGTGCGAGAGACAACCACACATTGATGTGTTTCTCCCTCTCTTTCTCCTTCATTTCCCCTCCCTCTAAAAATAAATAAATAAAATCTTAATTAAAACAAAGTAAGTTTTTTATTGAAAATGCATACTTAAATAAGACAGAGGGAGATTAAGGGAAAAAACGGATCATGCATTCATGGAAGACTATTAGTTTTGGCTATTCTTTTTGTTTCTCTCTCTCTTTCTATGGCCATTAGTGCTGAGAAATAGTGATCATGTCATTTAGTAGGTGGGAAGGGGAAGAGTTTATTACAGCAGTGTCACTAAATTCTTTAATCTCTTTCCAAGTTACATGCCAAAAATCCAGTAATTATGTCAAGTTATTTTCAATGATGTATCAGCAGAAATTCCACGTGGCCCTCCTTCCATTTTGTTGGAAGCAAACATTTGGAATGATCCTATTTTGCAAATAGATGTGTTAACAAATGATTAGAACCATTTCCTTTTTTTCAAGTTGTCAATATCGGCATTTCTAATGGTCCCTGAATTTGGCATCTCTGAGATTTTTACTTCCATGTCAAACTCCATAGTTATAGGGAACCGTTCCACACAGTGTGGGGAATGTAGCCCAACCTATGACTCAGATAACAAGTGGGGAGCAAGTAGGCACACAGGATCTGAGCCCACGGGTCGGTTTTCCCATGGGGAATTGGGCCTGCATCGTACCTAGGCTGCTTTGAGGCTTGCTTTTCACTAAAACTCCCTCACCCTGGATGGAGGCAGCAAATGTTTACTGTGTATCTTTAAAGCAGCTTCCTAAAGTCTGTGCTAAACCTCCCAAGTATGGAGTATAACCAGTTCAACCACTTTTCCCCTTGCATCTGAAACATCCTTCTCTTTGAAGTAATTAGCAACATTCTTTCCCTTGTTGAATGTAAAAGGTAATCACCTACAGCAGACCTGCGCCTAGTAAATGAGGACCATCCTCAATGTAATATACCCAGAGAAGCAATGAAAGCCCGTCCAGGGGGTCAGGGCCCTCTCTCACTTAGAGAGCGGCCATGCCATCCCCTTTTCTCCACGGGACTTCCGTAGTCCAAGTGAATTTATTCGTCACAGCCACAACACATGGACCCCATGGGCTGGGGTCCACATCACATAGTGAGATTTTGGGTAGAAGAGAAATATTCTTTTCATTTGTCAGTCATATCAATTTTAGAAAGGAGTATATATGAAAGTTGAAGTCCTGGAAATAGATTTCCTGAAAAGTCTGTTGGCATGTGTCCCTTGCACACCACAGTTTAAAGGTGGCTGCTTTAGGGTACCCTTTTGCCTTAAGTGCCTCCTTATTCTCAACCTCTTGTAGCCAAAGTACAATAAACCAAGATATTGAAGAACCAACCTGAATCCTACCAAGACAGAAGACAGACGTGTTGTACTTCACACTTAGGTGAGTTTAATGACTACAAAAGTGCAGAGTTGTGACAACGTGACAAGAAAATGTATGTACAGGACTTAGTATAGGTGGTTCACAGTCAAAGTAGCTCAAGAACAAAACCCTATGATTTTAAAACTTAAACAAAAGGAATCATTTTCTTAGTGGTTGGAAATTGAGTCATAAGCATAAATTTACTGCTATAATAGATAAAATGAAAAATGGCATTGGTGTCGTTGGCAGGTGGAGTCTGCAGAAAGCAAACCACATCTGCAGGAAAACTTGACAATGGAAAGAGAGTGATATTTATTGACCCTGGGAGCCGCGGGGATGTAATGCAGCACAGTGGCTCCAGAGCAGTGACTTTCAGCTGAGGCGGTTCTCAATGCCCCAAGGGAGACATTTGGTGATATCTGGAAATATTCTGTCGTCACATCATGTAGGAGGAGGTAGATTCCACTGGCGTCTAGTGGGTAGAGTCCAGGAATGCTGTTGAACATCTTATGGGATAACTACCCCCCCACACACACACACAATAACTTACCCAGTCCTACGATGTCAATAGGGCCAAGTCAAATGTCTTAAGTTTAATTTTTTTTTAATTTACTGATTATAGAGAGAGGGGGGAAAGGAAAGAGAGAAACATGGACCTTGCCAGAGTACCTGGGTTTGAGTCCCAGCCGTGCCAGTTGCTGCATGACCCTGGGTTAGCTACTTCATCTGAGCCTCCACTTTCAAGCCGTAATGTGGAGAGAGATAACCACTGCTGCCTGTTATGTGTCACAGGCCAGGCACCAATCTGAGTGGTATTTCATGTGCTCCTTCCAAAATCCCTATTAGGTACAGTTATCTCATTTACAGACGAGGGGGAAATACAATGAAAACTCATAGCACGTGCCTGCAACATGGTGAGTGTGAGCTCTCAATAGCTATCATTAGGTACTTTTTAAAGACAGTTTTTGTTCACAGAGAAATTGGGTGGAAAATACAGAGAGTTTCTGTATATCCTTTGCCTCCACACATGCGTAGCTTCCCCCACTGTCAACATCCGTTGTCTCACTCTGTGAGACTCCATTGACACATAATCACCAATGTCTGTCTGTGGTTTACATCGAGGGTCACTCCTGTTGTACATTCTCTGTGGTGGGAAAATGTGTGATAACATGCACCTAGCATCATGGTACTGCACCAAAGGGCTTTCACTGCCTTAAAAATCCCTCGTGCTCTACCTGCTCATCCTTTCCCACCTCCAACCCCTGGCAACCATTGCTCTTTTTACTGTCTCCATAGTTTTGCCCTTTCCAGAGTGTCATGTAGTGAATGTCATGTATTCATTCACTGACTGCAGGACACCTTGGTTGCTTCCAGGTTTTGGCAATCATGAATACAGCTGCTATGAACATTCATGTGCAGGTTTTTGTGTGGACATAAGTTTTCAAATCTCTCGGTAAATAACATAACCAAGAGTGTGATTGCTGGATGGTGTGGTATGCTGAGGTATGGTTAGGTTTTCAAAAAAGGACAAGTTGAGAAAAACATATTTTCATTTTTACTAACAACACTGGTTGTTACTAATGAAATTCCTAGGTTCTCTGACAGCCCGACTTAATGAAAATCTTTGTCTGTATTTTGGAAAATGTAATAGGTTTCAACCATCATTGGTAGGAAACAAAGAGATATATCAAAAATGAGAAATGCATACTACGGGTTCACTTTATAATCAGAAATTCATCTGCCGGAGGAAGGTAAAAGTTTACTATTCTTGGAGGGCAAAAAAATAACAACAAAAATATGTAGTTACATACTATGAAAAGCTTTACATAAAAGCTTTAGGGAGATAAGGAGTTATGAGGTGCTATAAAACAGGGACCTGATCTAGTAGCAAAATATGACTTATTTTCCCCTGGCAAAATGTATGTGGAGGGGGCGGGTTTCAATGGACGTACCTTACTTTATAAAGTACTTATTACATAGAGAGCCCCAGGTTAAATTGCTTAGCATATATGATAGATAGGCAAACCAATCCAAAAAACTCCCTCTGTGCCTATACAGTACAAATCCCAGCAGGAGCTTAATCATTGACCAGCTCCTACAAGGCTCATTCTTGACTCTTCTGTCTTTTACATCCCACCCATCAGCAGACCATCAGCTCGATTTTCGGTCTGACCTTTTCTCCCTTACTGGTTGCTATTAACCTGCACCGGGCCCTGTCACCTCTCTCCTGGATTACTGCACCAGCCTCGTAATTAATCTGCCTACTTGCGCTCTAGCTCACTCTCAATTTATTGCCCTTTCTGCAGCTGTGGGGGTCCTTTTATTATGTCACCCTACTTAAACCCTTCTAGAGATGTCCAATTTACTGAGAGAAAAACAAAAGTCCTTACAGTAGCCAAAAAACCCTTCCTAACCTGACCCATTCTCCTGTCTTTCCTCCTTGCTCTACTCCAGCCACATTCTGCCTCTGGGCCTGCGCTCTGTCAGCTGGAGGCTAGGTCCCTCACTTGAGGTCTCTGCTCCAACGTCACCTGATCAGAGAGGCCTTCCCAGGACACCCTATGTAACACAATGTCACCAGCATACTCTCCTCCTACAAAAGGCCCACAAAAGAAAGCAGGCACGCTGCTTTCTTTTTTTTCCCCTTCAGTTAGCAACTCTGGCACAAACATTAGCCTACCTCCCCCCCTGGAGTAAACTCCATGGATGCAGTAACTCGTTTGTTTGCTGCTTTGCCCCAGTGACAAGCAGAGTGTTTGGCCCTTCAGGCATCCGATGACTGACTACATGTGTTGATATAAGAAACGTCTGAACTTGTAACAATTTGTATGTATTTATTTGAGCCAAACTGACAATTGCCAGGAAGCAAAACTTCCATGTATTGAGAAATGCTGTGGGAAATGGCAGCTTTCTCTCTTATTTTATGCATTACGACCAAAAGAGGAGGCATAAAGGGGTTGCAAGAACTCTACTGGTGACAGATTAGGCAGGCCAGAGAAAGCAAATCTGGAAACGGGACTGGATAGACACAAACTCCTTTTACACTGGTGGGTACCTAAGACCGTTAACAGCCAACAATTAGCACGACAATAACATTGAGGGGATTTGTAGTCTCTGCTCCGGGGTGGTGGTTGTGCCCTGCCAGAAGGGGTCCGGAAAAAGGGAGGTTTCTTTGACATTCCAAAGGTAGCTATTTTAGATGCAAAAAGACAATAGATGGGCTCACTTAGGGTAAAGATTGACTTGTCACGGAAGAGTCTAACCTAGGACAGTGGCTGTCCACCATGACCTGCTTTTAGGCAGAAAGCATTTAATTCCAAATCATACTATGTGGATACTTTAGGTCTCTGAGTAGTAAGGCTGCCAGGCAGGCCTCCCCTGAGCTTGTCAGGGTTAGTCCGTGGCCCCTTTTCTTCCACCCTCATCTGCGTCTATGGCCCAAGAGACACCTGAAGGGCTTGTCAGGAAGCTCCTTTCCTTATGCTATTCTTGTACTAATTTGGAAACACTCACAACGGAGTAAGAGACGTTAGCCCTCATAATAAAGGACCTCAAGTCCCCCCCTCCCCCTTATACCCAACTACAGAAATAAACGAGATGTTGAATGAGCTGCTCTCTTAAGGTCCCAACAGCTGGACAATTCTGTGAGTTTGCGAGACTGGCCAAGTTTGTGAGACTTCAAAGTGCAGTTCGAGGGAGAAGGAAGCAGGCAGGGGAAGGAATTGAGGACGCGGCCTAGGCTGGTTAAAAACATGACTTCATGCCTTCACCTTTTTTGTGTTTAAAGACCACTTTTTCAACTTCTCTCGCGAGAGCGCTAAAAGCACTCCATGGGCCGCCTGGAGCAGTGCCGAGTAACGGCTTAATGGCGACCGAGGGGTCCTCCTGAGACAGCCCCATTCAAAGGCGGTCAAGGGGCCCGGCGGCTCCTTAAAAAGGCGCTCCTTTATTTTTTAGTTTTTGTTTTAGTTTTTGTTAGTCAACTGTGCTCAGCCGGGGGCAGTGTAAATATTCTGTTAACAAGCACCTGAGTGTGAACTAAACGCAGCACAGAGCTTTACCCCAGCTGGGACGTTGCTGCCGGACCAGCTCGGGAAAAAAAACGGACCAGGCGCACCCATCATGGCGGCCGGCGACAGCACCGAGAGAGGCAACCGAAAGGAAATGGCGCCGGGGCGCGCGGCCAGTCGGCAGGCCTAGGGCTGCGGGGCAGAAAGCATGCGGGGCCACAGCAAGGGCCTCTGAAGACCTTCCAGGGCTTCTGGCACCTGGACACCCTGAAACTTGACGACTGCAATATGCAGGGATCTCATTGTCTTTGCAAAGCAACTTGTACTCGCAGGCCAGGGTTCCATCCCGCGGTCGAACCCGGCAAAATCCTCTATTCTTCAAACAGAATGCCTTACGCACACTGCGCATCTTCGCAACAGTGGGCCGGCTAACGACGCAAAGAATGTTACGTCGCTCCAGAGACTCTTCCCCCGCCCCCACCCCACATTCCAGTTTAGGTGGCGCGAGATCTTTACGCCCGCTGCGTACTTTGTTTCCCTTTCTACTGACCGTCAAATGAGTCCACCTTCGCAACTGACGTAAAATGCTTCTAAGAATAGCCGTAGTACCCCGCGAAGCCTTGGGCCTATTTCGACACGCTGTTTACGTATCGTCTACGACGTACGTAGCGTTAAGTTGGAGCAGTCTCAGAGCCGGCCGCCATTTTGTGCAGTCGCCGGGAAGGAAGGAGACGCCTAAACCGCGGCACTGCCGGGTTTGAGCGTAGCCAGACCTACCCACTGTTTTTATAACCCCGATTCTCTGTGTTTTGCTCCCGTCTCCGACGAGAGAGGCGGCGACGGTGGCGTCTGCGACGGGAGACAGCGCGTCGGAGCGAGAGAGCGCTGCGCCTGCCGCCGCCCCAACAGCGGAGGCGCCGCCGCCATCGGTCGTCACCAGACCGGAGCCGCAGGCCCTCCCGAGCCCGGCCATCCGTGCCCCGCTCCCAGATCTCTATCCGTTTGGGACCATGCGCGGAGGCGGCTTTGGGGACCGGGACCGGGATCGTGACCGTGGAGGGTAAGGGGGGAGGAGGAGAAGAGGAAAGGCCCTGGGTGTGCGTGGGGGGAGGGGAGGTTTCCTGAGGAGACGGCAGCCCGCGGGCTAGCGGGAGTCTCTGAGCGGACCCCGGGCCTGTGAGCGACGCTCTGGACTCTGGGAAGCGAAGCGACCCGGGGCATAATAGCGATTAAGTGCAGAGGCTTCTGGATGGGCCTGGGCCCCGGGGTCACTGATGATCTGGCGAGGGGGTGGTGGCTTGGCGGCGCCCCAGCTCCTTGCGGACCGCGGTGGTGGCGCGGCCCGGGCCTCGCCTCCCGCCTGTCGAGCCCGACCGATTTGGGCAAGTCATTTGATCTCTCCGGGCCTCAGCGTTCATCTGTGAAACACGGATGTTCTTGTTGAGAGTGGAATGAGATCTCGGAGTTCAGCCTAGGAAAATCTTAACGCGAAATGGCTTCCCTTGGGTTATCTGTCGCCAGAGATCACTTAACGGAACTGGAAACCTCGTTTGAAACCAGAAGCTAAAAGGCCTGGCTTTTAGTTTTAAAAATGTTTTAAAATCACCATTATTCGTACTTAATGATTGGAAGGACGCACTTCGGAATATAAAGCAACGGAATTGCCATCTAAATGGCCGTGTTTGAGAAAGGGGTTTTTTCGTTTGGTCATTGTAATTTTTTTTTCTCCCACGTTTCGCTCTTATTTTCTATAACTGGACTGGAGCATTAACTTCTCCGCCTAGCTATAAAGTTTTTGGTGTAGTAACGCCACGGTTACAGGGTTGGAAGTTAACAGGTTTAAAACTAAAAGCTCTCCCAGATACTGAAATTCAAACCTTAACGTCGAGTAAACGAAAAAGTTGCTTAAAGATCCATTCTCATTCTGAGTGATGCTGTTTCTTTTTTGCAATAAAAGTGACTGCATTGTTCTTGGGAATTGAGATACTTCATGTAATTGTCTCTCCGTAGTAGGTTAATGTTTTCTCCAAACTTGCTTTTTGTGGGTGAGCTACACAATCAGATCTACTAGTCACAAGCACCTCATTTATCACTTAACTTACAAAATAAAAAAGGATTATTTTGATTTCTATCTTGTTAGGAAGGAAAATGTTTTGTCTTATTGTTAATTGGAGGACTAGAAATGGACTGTTTGCTTAGTGTTTCACAGTATAGCTAAATTTAGAAGTGAATTTCAGTACACCCACTTAGGAAATAGAACATTACCTTTTGAAGTTGAAAGTGGTGCAGTAATTTCTCTCTCAAGCTTTATACCCTAAACTCTAAGGCCTAGAGAAATCCTTGTACACACGCTTCAGCATTCATGTACAGAAATACTTGTACCAGTATCATTTACCACTACTGGAAATGGTTCAAAGGGCTGGATAAGTTGTGGTAGGCTAATGCATATAGAACATTTAATGAGCAGTGTAGTATTCTAGGGTAATTAGGATACATGCATCTTAAAAAGGTGTGTGAATGTGCTAAAAAATTCGAGAGAAGGTTCTCTTTGAATATTTAAATCAGCATTAATTGTAAAGGTGGAAGACGTCATGTTTGTAAAGAACCTCATGTTTCAAATTATATCATTAGTATAGGATGATATATCTTGGATAATTAGCCAAGGCATTAGGGAGAAAGGAAAAATATTTCTTTCAAAAGAGAAAGTAAGGGCTACTTTTTCATAAGCTTTGAAAGGAGCCTTACTTAGAATCCCTGGCTTGGTAGCTCAGTTGGTTAGAGCCTCTTCCCAATCCCCAGTGTTGGGGGTTTGCTCCCTGTTAGAGCACATGCAACAGTCAACCAGCGAGTGCTTCAGTAAGTGGAGAAACAAATCAGTGTTTCTCCTTCCATCCCCCCCTTTTAAAATCAATAATTTCTAAAAGATAGCATTGGAATGCAGCAGCAATGTTGAGATGACACCTAGCAACTACATAAACTTATGTAAACTAGACTGACTTTAAAAATTGATCTTTGGTCATTTTTACTTCCTTACAAAACTGCCTAGAGACTTGGCTTTTCTATTATTTGAAAGCCCTGTTTTGGTTCCTGGTTTCTCTGACCAGTTCAGCAGTGTTCTAAATGAAGTTGACTCAGTTCTGCCTATGGAATGCAGGTTCTTAGTGGTCCTGAGAAAATTTCCTGCCATCAGGCTTTGTTTGTATTCAGAAAATATTTAGCTGAGTCTTTAAGCCAGAGTTTTAAGAATGGTTTGAAATCGAGGAAATTGAGGACCTCTAAAATAGTACAACTACTGCCTGTCAATTATAAAGTGGAACCATCTGCAAGATATGAGTGGGTTGGAATAGAAAAGGGAAATTAAATTCAGTATAGTGTTTTCAGGAGTGAGGAAGTGAGATGAAAACATGCTGTAGACCATCTCAGTGTTAGAATTCTAGGAAAAGTGAAACATCTCAAATTCTGCTAGGGTCCATATTTGCATTCCAAGTAAACTCATCTGTTGTGAAAGTTAGATAAAGAAAAAAAGGATTTTAAATCTGAATTTTTAAAACAAGTGTTTTGGGGGTAAATTTATAGTTAAATTAATAGTACTGCTTGTTTGGGAACAAAAAGATAATGAATTAAAGGTGGAGATGAATAGGAAGGAAAGGTCATAAATCTTTGTTCTGGGTATGCATTAGCATAAACTAAAGGTGAAGACCAACCTACCAGTTTCTGTTTTTTTTTCCTTGAGTCCTAGAGGGGTTTTTTGTTTGTTTTGTTTTGTTTTTAAAGCAGATTAGTAGAAGGATTGCTCTTCACTGTATTAAAAGGATAAGGGGTCTAAAGAACCTATGCCAATTATGGGGCAACTTGCTACAAGGGTGTTTTTCTACCTGTTGCAGTCTTGCCCTTAATTTAAGCTTAAACTAATGTTCTCTCTTACCTACATGTCTGAATATTAGACAAGAGTAGAGGCTCCTGTTTTTATTCACATTAGTATTGTGACCACTTAAAACAGAACTTGTATAGTTGATACCCCATAACTGTTGTTTGAATGCTGGCTGGTACTGAATGCTTACCGCAACAGATGCTGTTGTGAGCACTTCATGCAAACTTCATCTTTATAGCAACTTCTGAGGTCAGTGGTAGTATTTTTTTCTACTTTGCCCAAAATCATACTGTAAGTGGCAGAATTAAAATTCAGACTTTTTTAGACTCCAGAATATGGTTGTAATCTTCATGATATATTTCTCTAAATATAAGAATTAAAATTTTTTCTCCTGTTGTAACCATACCCTTAACAATATTGTTGGATCGTAAAGGAAGGTATGTGAACTTCTCCATACCTTCAAATAAGAGAACTAAAACACTCTTTGGAGAGGGCTGACTGTATCCTAAGAGTCCTATCTTTTGTATGTTTTTATAGCACCTAAGGTATATTTCTTTAAAAACACTAATAGCTAAAATTTTTGATATTTAGATTTGGAGCAAGAGGTGGTGGCGGCCTTACCCCAAAGAAATTTGGCAATCCTGGGGAGCGTTTACGTAAAAAGAAGTGGGATTTGAGTGAGCTCCCCAAGTTTGAGAAGAACTTTTATGTGGAACATCCGGAAGTGGCACGGCTGACTCCAGTGAGTTGGGGAGTGGGATGGATTTACTTTTTTTTATACTCAAGTAGACATAGTAGCTGGAATTCATACATGCACTGCTGTTGCTGTTACCTACTTTATTCTAGTGCAGCGGTGCTTTCCTTCAATTCTTACTTAAACTGCTAGTACTCATACAAGGGACCAGTTTACGTATGTACCAAACAGTTGCTTGTTCTTATTTGTTGGTTATGCCTCCAACCAATTTGTCATATATGGTTTTAACTGTGTAGGAGTCTTTTGTATATATGTCTTTTCTGTAATATATATATGTCTTTATATATGTCTTAAGTGTATATATGTCTTTTCGCCTATGAAGTTAAATTTAAAATATCAGTGTTATGTACTCCAGTTCTTGAAACCTCATTATGATTGTTTTGGATTCTACCCGTTGTGGTTACTTGTTTAGAAAAAAGCATAGGGGAAAAGAGCACTTGGTCCCAAGTTCTACATTTTCCCCCTCTTATTTCTGACCTCTGGCAAGCCACTTAACATTTCTGGGTATCTGTTATCTTGTTTGGAAAATGGAACTCTTATTACCTACTTTATTGACATAAAATTAGGAGGCTGCTCATGTTTTCCCTTTTAACTTTGAATTAGGTCATTATTCAGCTGGATTGCTACATAAGATTTTGTATGTTTAAAATAAATTGCTTACTAATTTATCTTGCTTCATTTTCTTCCACAGTATGAGGTTGAGGAACTGCGCCGGAAGAAGGAGATTACAGTGAGAGGGGGAGATGTGTGTCCTAAACCTGTATTTGCCTTCCATCATGCTAACTTCCCTCGTAAGTGTCCTCACTGGGATCTTAATTGTTAATTTGGGTTGAATGGTAAATATGGGTAATAGGTTATTTAAAGATTGTGAACCATACTCACAATTTTGTTGAAAACCCAAGTAGACTACCTTTCACTAAGGTAATTCTGTTATGTATTTTTTTTTATTTTTTAAAACCTACTCAAGGCTAGCAATAAATAGTTGCATAAGAGATTTTTTTTATGTTCATCTGTTTTCTGGTTTGGGTTTTTTTGTTTGTTTGTTTGAAGTTTAATCTTCCCCTAGGGGTTTTGCCTCTACTTTTTAGAAAACAGCAGAATGGAATTGCTTTCTAGCTGGATAGAATTTGAATTTGTCAAACAATAAGTGACTGCACATGCCAGTGCCCTGTGAGATACTTTTCTCACAGGGTTTTCTCACAGTGGTTTTAAGTATTTGAGCGGAAGGGTAAGTGGCTGCAATAGGAGCCCTCTGAGAGGTAGCAGCCTGCAGGTCAGAGATAAAGTAACTAAAAAAAAAAACCTGACACTATTCATGAAACAAAGTAAAGCTGGGTAAATCTGGCCAAAAACTTAACAGGTTTTAAAATAATTATTTGGGCCCTGGCTGATGCAGCTCAGTGGACTAAGTGCTGGCCTATGAACCAGAGGGTTGCTGGTTTGATTCCCAGTCAGGGCACATGCCTGGGTTGCAGGCCAGGTCCCCAGTAGGGAGCCATGTAAGAGGCAACCACACATTTGATGTTTCTTTCCTTCTCTTTCTACCTCCCTTCTCTTCTGTCTAAGAATAAAATCTTTTAGAATAAATAAAATAATTATTTTGGCTATGTTTTAAGTTTTTCTTAAAAGCAGTAACATTATCCTCTTACAGAATACGTAATGGATGTATTGATGGATCAGCACTTCACAGAACCAACTCCGATCCAGTGCCAGGGATTTCCATTGGCTCTTAGTGGCCGCGATATGGTGGGCATTGCTCAGACTGGCTCTGGGAAGACATTAGCGGTATGTACCAACATGGGAAGATTTTTAACATTGTGGTGACTTATTTTGCTCTTCTAATTATTCCATATAATTGCATACATTTGTCACAGTTGTGAGTACTGGTTTCCCTTTTCCAGTTAGGCATTATCAATTACTGTGATGATATAGAACAGCTCAGGTAATGGCTTAATTTTCTCATAAGACTGTCATTCTTCTCCCCCCCCCACCCCCAGTATTTGCTGCCTGCAATTGTTCATATTAACCACCAGCCATACTTGGAGAGAGGAGATGGGCCAATCGTAAGTGTGTTTCTGTTTGCTTGTAATTCTGGAATAGCTGCAAGTTAATGATTTTGTGTTTCATGCACTGTGCTTTGCATGCTTTCTCAGATTTCATTCTCAGCCCTGTCCTCCATAATCTGGAAGTGATACTACCCCCATCTTACTGGTGAATTTTAGATAATACAATTAAATAACTTGCCCAAGATCATACAGCTATTAAATAACTGAGCTCGTATTTGAATCAATACTACTCTTAGCCGCTATGCATTTATTTAAGAGCATTTCTTAATTGCTCGGTGATTCTGTGAGGGATGCAAAAGGTATGAATGATATGAGGTCCCTGCTCTGTGGATTTAAGTCAGGTTTGGGGTGTGTATTCTTTGTGGTTAAGTAATTTCACAAATGTTTATAGGGCAGCATGATTTTCTGTTTTGATTATTTTTACTTGTGTTATTTTCCTGTAAGATTTGAGTAGTGGTCTTTAAACATTTTGAATGGACATTTGGATCCGTTTTATTTAAAAATTCATCTTGTACTTGTTGTATTAGTAAGTACATTATTATAGTATATCTCAATATCCACAAAAAGAAATAATGCGTTACTTTCCATTGTGTAATGTGTAACATATTTCCACATGGCTGAGTTAGCTTTATTATGTTAGCTAGTATCTGATATATCAGTACAGAGAGCAAGATTCATTGTTAGCATTGTGTATGATACTTCATTAGTATCCTAGCTTTGTGTCATTTTGGCCAACTAGTCATTGCATATAAATTCTTGATTTTGCCTAATGTGTCTGGCTGAGAGCTTAAACTCGAAGTCAGAAAAGTGTCCACTCTACTATTTTCTTATTCATCTATTTCTTACTAATACTTAATCCATGGTTTTGTTGCAGGACTATATTTTTAAGATTTTGTTTATTTATTTGTAGAGAGGGGGAAGGGAGGGAAAAAGAGAAACATCAGTGTGTGGTTGTCTCTCATTACCCCCAGCTGGGGGCCTGGCCTGCAACCCAGGCATGTGCTCTGACTGGGAATAGAACTAGGGACCCTTTGGTTCGCAGGCTGGCACTCAATCCACAGAGCTACACCAGCCGGGGCTATTTTAAATATTGCCGGAATATTTTAAAGCCACTTAGTTTATTTTGTGACAATTCTTTAGTTAAAACTAGGTAATAATATTTATACATCTTATCTCTGCCTTCCCAACTTCCCTACCCATTACATACTTTGAAAGTACCAAATCAGACAGTAGAAAAAGAATTACATGGCCTTTTGTACTTTTTTTTTAACTTGGGGTATGTGTCTTACGTGTTTGTATGTTTGTTTCAGTGCCTAGTTCTAGCTCCCACCAGAGAGCTTGCCCAGCAGGTACAGCAGGTGGCTGATGACTATGGCAAATGTTCGAGATTGAAGAGTACTTGCATTTATGGGGGTGCTCCTAAAGGGCCTCAGATTCGAGACTTGGAACGAGGTAATTTTTACAAAATTAGCATGCAAGAATTAATTTATCTCATTTTGCCAATTTCTGTGAATGAAATTGAAGTGGGGAAATAATAGGTTCTTGTGGAGGAAAATTCATTATTTCAGCAGCTTAAAAATTTCTCGGGTGTGGTTAAAATACTATTTTGGGAAAGTTCAATATGGCTAGAGACTTATACTTTGTGAATTTTGGGTGATTATGAATTAATTCTCTTTAATATCATGCTCTTCCAAATACTGCATCAGAATGTGCCTTGTTCTTTATGGCATTTAGTACAACCACCAGAGCTGATACTACTTAGTGTAATGAGGCTTGGGCAGTGAATAAAAGATTCTTAGTTGCTGGATCTTCGGTCTTGTTTTATAGGTGTTGAGATCTGTATAGCTACTCCTGGACGCCTGATAGATTTCCTGGAGTCAGGAAAGACAAATCTTCGCCGATGTACTTACCTTGTATTGGACGAGGCTGACAGAATGCTCGATATGGGTTTTGAACCCCAGATCCGTAAAATTGTTGACCAAATCAGGGTGTGTAAAGTTGGTAATATGTTCTGTTTATGCCCTTTGCCTGTCGAGGTTCCTTAGCCTAAAAGAAAGCCTTTCCTTTCGTTACAGCCTGATAGGCAGACATTGATGTGGAGTGCAACCTGGCCAAAAGAAGTGAGACAGCTTGCAGAGGACTTCCTTCATGATTACACCCAGATCAATGTGGGCAATCTGGAGTTGAGTGCCAACCACAACATCCTCCAGATTGTGGATGTCTGCATGGAAAGTGAAAAAGACCACAAGTACGAGTGATTTCACTGTTCTGATAATGTCGATAAACCTTTAATAATCCTCCAAAATTAAAGCATTGGAGAAACTAATTTTTATGAGGTCTGAAACACCAGAAGTGTTGCCAGCTTTCTAACAATTCATCCTTTGTGTCACTTACCGTAAAATTGTGGTTCAAGGCAAAGGATTCTGGATCCTTGAGTTTGACTCCCAGCTCTAATCATTATCAGCTATATAGAAAGTACCATGAAAAGAAAATGCTGTGGATTTAGAGGGCGAATAGGACAGGCGTAGCTTCTACATAATGTGTAGGGAGGTCTCCTGTGAATGACTGCATTATTGTGGGTGTTGTTTTTAGGTTGATTCAACTCATGGAGGAAATAATGGCTGAAAAGGAAAATAAGACAATAATATTCGTAGAGACGAAGAGACGCTGTGATGACCTCACTCGGAGGATGCGCAGGGATGGGTGAGTGCAGCCCCAGGGTAATTGATTAGCACCGGGTTTTTAGGTCAGTAGGGATTTCTAAATTGGTCTTGTGAACATTGTGTGATCTTTTAATGCCTGTGCTCTTTAAATGGACACACTCATCTATTTGTGTCATCTATAACAAACCTTCACAATTTCATATGGCTGCATTTTTTTTTAAGATTTCTAAAATATCGGTCATTTTTCTGCTGACAGTTGGCCTGCTATGTGTATCCATGGAGACAAGAGTCAACCAGAAAGAGATTGGGTACTTAATGGTGAGTTCAAAACTAAGCATTGTTCATAATCTATTTCAAGGATTGACAAACTTGCTATAAATGGACCAGGTAGTAAATATCTCGGGCTTTGCAAAGGCGTATGGGGGTTTGTATCACAGCTGTTTAATCCTGCTGTTGTAGCACCGAAATGGTCATGGACAGTGTGCAGAGAAATGGTGCGGCTGTGTTCCCCACAAGTCTTGATTTGCAAAAATGGGCATTGTGCCAGATTTGACCTGCAGGCTAGTTTGCCTACCTGGGGCATTTGGGGCATGTCTCTGGCTGTCCTTTAAGGTCAAGGCTGGCTCTTCACACTTTTTCACAACTTAAGTCACCCTTCCAGTAATTTTCAGCTGGGTGTGCCACAAGAATTTTTAAAATGTGATACCTGACTAGTCATGGACACTGACCTCTTTTCCCTTAGATTGTCCCCCCAAAATGACAGGCAACACAACAAAGCTGTCTGGTGTGAATGAATCAAAAATTTTTTTGGTCAGGTGGACTATATATATATATATATACACACACACATATATATTACTATTATTATTTTAAATATTTACTTATTTTTAGAGAGAGGGGAAGGGAAGGAGAAAGAGAGGGAGAGAAACTTCAGTGTGTGGTTGCCTCTCACATGCCCCCAACTGAGGACCTGGCCTGCAACCCAGGCATGTGTCCTGACTGGGAATTGAACCAGTGACCCTTTGCTTCACAGGCCCGCGCTCAATCCACTGAGCTACACCAGCCAGGGCTGTCAAAATAAATGTTTTTGGTGTTTAGTTATATGTACCATGAGATGAAAAAGGTTGAAAATTGCTGCTTCCTTTATGTAATAAGTTCTTGTCTTGATAGATAAGCTCACCAGCCTAGAAACTTCCCAAACCTTATACTTTGGGGATTTTTATGGAGGCTTTATTATGTAGGCATGATTGGTCTCCAGCCCCTGTTCCCTTCTTTGAGGATGGGGGGTGGGGCTGAAAGTTCCAAGCTTCTAATCATGGCCTGATTTGGGACTAAGTATCAGGATAAAAGATTCTCCTAGCATCTTGGTTTACAAGTGTTTTAGAAGTTCTGTTTCAAAAACTGGGGCAGAGACCAATTTTTTAGTATTGTTATTGTTACTCTACAGAGGAAACTATTGTTTTTCCTTTGGTCCACATCTTTTAATCATATGTCCCCTGCCATCCAACTTGATTTTATTTCATTTGGGAGGTAACTTTGGTGTCATAATTTAAGGGGGGGAGGTTCTCACTTACATAATTTTGTTACCAGTTGAGCCATTTTAGTAGTGTTTCATTATTAGAGGTAACTTCAATTGTCCATCTGCTAAAAGAGAATGTAATGAAGATTTTCAAAAAAATTACTGTTTCCCTTAAATTTAAAAGATCCTTGCATGTTCTGCTGCCTTTACTTGAAATTATACTGTGGTGTGGTAAAAGTTATGTACACAGTTGGGAATGTTTATTTGGTCATACTATTTAAGGCATATCACTTAGCCTTAGCCTTGAGTGTGTAGCTTGGCTTTCATGGTATCATTCTTGTTTTGCAGAGTTCCGTTCTGGAAAGGCTCCAATCCTCATTGCCACAGATGTAGCCTCCCGTGGGCTAGGTTTGTATAGATAGGTGTCTCTGTCGATGGTGTATGTATCTTTTGGTTTAAGGATTTGTTTGTCATTTCAAACTAGAGTTGTATATGCGTGTGTTTAGATAAATATTTAAAAGAAGAATACGAAGTATTTTTTCCCCTTTTTTCTTTTCTTTTTTATCCGCCCACAATTTTATTTTCTTTTGTTTTCAAAGTCTCTTTCTGCTCCTAACAAACAGGCTTTGGTCTGCAGCAAGGCCTGGGCATGGCTATTCCGACAGTTAGAGGGAGTGGAGACATTCATCTGAACAGCTCAGCTTCCTCCTGGTTTTATTCTGTTACCTGGCTGGAGAGAATGAACCTGGTTGAACCTAGCTGTTAAAAGCTGGGGTTTTTGGATTTTGGTTTTTGTGGGGTTGGTTGGTTTGGTTGGGGTTTTTTTTCCAGTTTTTTTTTTTTTTTTTAATATACCAGTCTGTTTGCTAGGTATATATGGAGGTCCAGTTCTGTGAATGCTAACACAATATATTCTTGGGGTGTAATAAGTCTGTAAACATGCTGTCATTTGGCATTTGAATCTGCATTACCCAACTTGATTTACTGAAGTAAAATTATCACGGGTACTCAGTCATCCCCTCCTACCCATACTCATCAGTAAAATGCTGTCGTCCAGTTTAAGAACTTAATTTGAGGCTAGTGTTTTTTGGAGTTTTTGACTTGTTCGATTTAATATATACAAAGACATTCTGTGGTACTTTAGCCTATTCTGAGCTTAATGGGTAACTCAAAACTTTCATGTTAAAAAAAGATGAGATTCTGTCCCAAAAATATCTTTAAACTATTGACAGGTATTTAATTTCTTGCCCAGTGAGGTGAGAAGTACCATATTCTTTTATAATATTTAACATAAAGAGAACAACTATGCAAACCGGAATACAAAAGTCATGAAGACTTGATTGATACGTTGCACTCATCATTCCCTCCTTCAGAGGTGGTGACCTGCAGCCATGACTGAAAATTGTCTCTGCCCTGTGAGGTCATGTCTGGATCTGTGCCGTTAGAACTTGGGCCTGTTGGGAGAAGAGGCTGAGGCCTGAAAGCAGTTTACATAAGAGCTTTCAGTGATGGTGGTTTTTAAACAGGCTTGCTATGTGCTGGTAGCTTCTTTGTGCATCTTGCCTAGACAATTAAAAATACTTGTCCCATGTCCCCCTGCATTTCTAAACCATATCAATTGGCTACCATGAGAATAACTTAAGACTCTTCATCCCATCCCCACTCATCCAAGTGAGGGGAGAGGGAAGACCCGAGTCTGTTTCTTGTTACTCAACATCAGTGCTTGTTTTGGGCCCCTTTGTTTGCTGCCTTGTAACAATTCAAAAGGAGGGGGAAAACCCACCAAAATGGCAGAATGCTGACCAAGGTCCTACAAGATCCTGGAAAGTGAAGGCTTCTACCTCATAGACAGGGGTGCAATTTTCAGCTGAGTCACCAGGCCTTTTTTCACTTCCTGTCGAGCGATGGCCACTTAAATGTTCCCTTCAGGTAAGTTCTTTGATTCCGATAATGTTCTATAGTCATCCTCAGGAAACCACTATTTATTACTCCCTTTCCACTGGGATATTTTTGATTTTTCTTTTTTCTTTTTTTTTGTTTAAACTACACACTGTTAAGCTAAAAGTATTGAATTTATTTTGTTTTTTTTTTAACAGAAGCTTTGATATCAGCTGCAGATCACTCAGTACATGGCTGAGGCAAATCTACATTGGCCCGAAGCAGCTCTAGATGAGCCCATTGGCTAGTTTGTCCTTCCCAATTAGTGATTGGAGAATTCAGGCCATGTTGTAGGGCTTGTTAGACAAAAAGTTGTTACCCTAGGCAGCTGGCCAAAACATTAACTTTGCAATTTCTCACCCTGCTACAGAATCTTCTCTAAAGGCAGCAAGATAATATTGTGGCGTGCACAAATAACATCAGGGCAGGCTTGACTGGAGAAAATCAAATTCTGCGCTTGCTCTTATGTGTCCTCAGCCAGCTCTGTGTGCACACACAGGATACCTTTCTAGTATGAAGAACTTGCACCATGTCTGCCCCCTACTGAACCCCTCCAGAAATACTGCCGAGTATTAGTATCTGAACCGTTGACCTCAGTCCCCAGTGTTTTCTGCTTGGAAAGCATGTCTGGGCATTCAGTACAGTTTCTCAGCTTGTTCTCCTGCCCGTGGTCATCCACAGTGGGATTGACTAAGGATTATCCTATCTCTGAAGATGTGATCATGGAGCATAATTTCCCATGCCCCCACCTCACATCCATCCCGGCCCTGTAAATTTTTGTTTTTCCTTTATTGCATCAACGACCCTAGCCGGAGACTCACGCTGCCCCCTGTGATGACTGCCTTCTCGTCTTTCTGGTGTGATTTCAGGACTTTAGGGGTCAGTAAAGACTGAGGAGCCTTTATTGTAATAAGAAACAGACATAATGCCCCCTTTCTTCACAGACCCTTTAACAATAGCTGATTTTGTTGTTGTTTTTTTAATCATCGCCCCTTTTCCCCTGAAATTAATCCTGTCTGGGCAATAGATGCAGTCTGACCCTTTGGATGTAACTTACATTTTTTATTAATTATTTTTTTCTACAATCACCCCAATTATCCTTGGGGGAGGCGTTGGAGGACCTGAAATTTTTACCCGAACCCAGGTTCTCCGGCGCTTGGCAACCAAATGGGGCTACAGAGAAGCATCTAAGCCAGTTCACAGAGCGAGCGTGTGTGGGGACTTCTCACTGCCACGGACCCTTGATGCATGCTCCCCGCGCTCCAGTGGTCCCGTGTCAGAAGGCGGAGTTTTCGAAAGGAGGCCGCCAAAAATAAAAGGCAAAGAGACGGGATCGGCTGCAGCGGTTTCCCAAAGGAGGAGGGAGTGTGCATCGGTCTGGTAACAAACAGAGAATGTTTTTTAATTATTTATATCAGCAAAAATCTGTGTTTTATCTAGGATATTTTCTGAATATTCTTTGTAAAATGCAGATTTTTTCCACAAAACATTAGGATTCTGTTATATTCTTAAATTTGTTTGTTTAAGTAGGTTAAAAAAGATACATTTAGCTGAAAAGCATTACACTAACATTTACATACTTGAAGCATCAGGAGGTTATTCAGCCCAATTCCCAGCAGTGGACAGAACATTACATTAAACTTGTGTCTCAAGGTTTCATGGTTTTTTCCCACACTCTTTGGCTATTTAATTTCCCAGGTTACATAGACAATCTTTGATATTTGAAGCAAGTAAATGAGTTAAAATAACCTTGAGTTGAGCAAAAATCTTCATTTGGCAGAGCTGGGCTTGGTAGTACAGTGAAATTTTAGTGTAATGTGCTCTTGTGATCATTGAAAGGGGAAAGATAATTTGGACATTTCCGCAAAGGAAACTAGATGTGTACTTGGGCTCTGGTTGGTTTTTTAAAATATGAGAGCAAAAAAAAATCTTTTGATTCAGTCTCCTTAAAATGTAGTAATAAAGTATATAAAGTTTCTTTTTTTCATTTTGCTCTGTGACTGGTTTAAAGGTAAGTTTGTTACATTTCTGGTAGATTCTGCCAGGCTTCTCCCAACAGAGTAGAAGTGATTTGGCCTTATAACTTAATGGTGGTACCACTTTCTTCTCTATTCCAGTTTTGGCAAGGGTAGAGCTGGAATTCGGTGTAACTCCTGTCGGTATATTGGATTAAATTACTGAAGAGGCAGGAGTTTGGATGGCTGAGTGGGATCCCCTTAGGATTTTACAGCTGATAAAGTTGCCAGTTCCTGTGCATGTCCTGAGAATCAGTAGTCCTCTTTTACTCTGTTGGGATAAGTCTTTTTTTTTTCTTTTTTTTTTTTTTGTTCCTGTTCAGAGTGGTTACTAACTTAGTCTTTTCTCCTCTTGCTGTCATCTGCATTCGTGCTTTCCACCTGTTGTTGGCATGTCCTTTACCTTCTCTTTCCCTGCCACGTCAATCCACACACTGACTCATCGTCGGCTTTGAAGATGTGGAAGATGTCAAGTTTGTGATCAACTATGACTATCCAAACAGCTCAGAGGATTATGTGCACCGCATTGGCCGAACAGCCCGTAGCACCAACAAGGGCACTGCCTACACCTTCTTCACCCCAGGAAACCTCAAGCAGGCCCGAGAGTTGATCAGAGTGCTGGAGGAAGCTAATCAGGCTATCAATCCCAAACTGATGCAGCTGGTGGACCACAGAGGAGGCGGCGGAGGAGGGGGTAAGGGTAAGTCCTGGAGTTTTCCAGGTACTGCCAAGGTATCTTTCTGTAATCATTGTGCCTAGTTTTTGTTGGGCTGCTTTTTTTTTTTTAAATTCTGTGAAGGCGTTAAGTATGTTACTTAATAACAAAGGACAATGCTTAAATAGTTTTCATATCTTCCAAGTAAGATAGTATGATTGAT
>PVKM010019788.1:0-23918 GCA_004027735.1 Carollia perspicillata | reverse complement strand
CAATAATCCCCACCTCTGATGGAATCTTTGCTTCCTTTGGTCAAAAAGTCTGAAATCTTAATAACCAAGGTTTTCTTTCAGATAGGTGAGTCGTTTACCAAATGCCACTGTAGAGACAGGGGCACTGCTGGGTTCTGTGAGTCATTGTCTTGGGGCAGGAGGTACCAGGAAGCATCAATTCCCAGACAGGGGGTCTCCCCAGCAGAGCTACAAGGAATGGAGGGAAGGGTCCAGTGGAAAGTGCCCATCAGCTGAGGAACTGTGGGCACCTGGTTGTGTCAGGTTCCTCGGGAATTGGAGAGAACTGAAGAAAGGTGAGAAACATCACAGGCTGACAGCCCTATCTCACTTTCGCATCTGTGATTGTTCCAAACCTGTAACCTAACTGTCATATAACTAACACCAGCTTTCAATGATGGGATGAGTTAGTGGAGTCCACAGCACACACTAATCACAGAACATCTGCCAAGGACCAGACCTGAGAGCTCTGCACTGTCCAATATGGTAGCTATCTACCACATTTGTCCAATTAAATTTGAACTAATTAAAATCAAGAACTCAGTTCCTCAATCATATCAGCCACATTTTAAGTACTCAACAACCACACAACAGCCTGTGGCTATCATAGTGGACAACACAGTAAGAGCATTTCCATCATCACAGAAAATTCTTTTACTGCATAGCACTGTTACTGATCTATAAAATTACACAAACCAAAATCTGAAACAGTGCCCAGCTGGGATGACTGTGGGGAAGAGGTAACAGATGAAATAAGAAGATATGACAGACAGAATAATGGTTTATTTAGATTTTTCTCTTCATTCTTCTTCTTCTTTTTATTTCATTTATTTTCAGAGAGAGAGATGAAGGGAAAGAGAAATATCACTGTGAGAGAGAGACATTGATCAATTGCCACTCATATGTGCCCAGGCCAGGGACCAAATTTGCAACCAAGGTATATGCCCTGATAGGGAATTGAACTGGCAATTATTTCGCTTTGAGGGACAATGCTCAACCAACTGAGCCATGCTGGTCAGGGCTTCTTTCTTCTTCTCACGGTTCTTTTCTCAGAATTTAATTAAATTTTATGTAAATTTTTCTCTCAGGAAAAAAAAACATAGAATATGGGAATCTTTTGCAGATCTACCATGGGTCAGGTGCTTTCATATACAGTCAATAATTTGTGGTATGTGTGTTGTATAAAGTTGCCTTGAAAACTGAATTATCCCCAAGAGAAATATAGGGATAGGTTCTAGCAAGCTTCTGGTCACAACATTTTCATCAACAGATTAATACATAGTCATGTATTTTGTGTGTATTTCTTTTTAAAGGTATGTGATGGTTAATTTTATGTGTCAGCTTGACAGGGCCATGGGTGCCCGGATATTTATCCAAACATTATTTTGGGTGTGTCTGTGAGGGTTTCTGGATGAGATTATAATTTCAGTCAGTGGACTCAGTTAAGCAGGTTGCCCTCCCTAATGTGGGTGTGCCTCATCCAATCAGATGAAGGTCTGCATAAAACAAAAAGCTAAATAAGAGGGAAATCCTGCCTGACTACTGAGCTGGGATAGTGATCTTTTCCAGCCTTTAGACTCGAACTGAAACATTGGCTCTTCCTGGGTCTCCGGCATGTTAACTATAGATCTTGGAACTTTACAACCTCTATAATCACATGAGCCAACTTCTTGTAATAAACCTGTTTTCCATACATACATACCCATCTTTGCTGGTTCTGTTTCTCTGGAGAATGCTGACTACTTCAGACACTTTATTTAGTATATATTGTTGAGTTACAAACATGGAACTCACAGTCAATAGGACTATAACAAATGACTGAACAAAGCTTATTTAACACATGTATTTTCTCTGCAAGGCATATCGTGGCCCTCTAATGTTTAGGAATACTAGACAGCACACTAGCACTCTGCTTAGACCAATTTAAGTGAGTAACTCACCAACAAAAATCACAAACATGTGACAAACATAGCACCAAATACAACCTAAAAGAGCTTCCTCAGTCTCCTTCAAAGTAGGCATCTTGGGACCTCACACAGTTCTCCCACCTGGAGCACGATGTTCTTTCTGCTCTAGTAGCAGAAGCAACAGAACAAACTTTGTCGCAACATGATTCATGCCAAGATTCTGCATCAAAATTTCTGACACAGTAGTTTTGGAACCCTGGATCAGCTTCTAATTCTCACACTGTCAGCCGCTAGTCTTTGTTGATTGCAGTACATGGTCAACATTCTCAGGTGTTCTGCTTGTTGCAGGCCTTCCAGAATGTGGATCATTTTCAACAGATTCTTGGCCATCTTTGAAGCATTTGTGCCACACTTTTACTTGTGCTGCGCTTATTGCATTGTCCCCAAAGGCCTTCTGAATCATCCAAATAGTTTCCACAGAGGAATGTTCAAGCTTAATGCAAAATCTGATGCAGATTCACTTCTCTACTCTCTCACTCAGTCATTTTGAATGCAATAGCCATACAATACACATGCTCATACAGGCATCTACCACCCCCCCTGACTAGCACAGTAAAGTCATCATTGTCCATGCATGCACATTCCAGTCCACTCTCCTTGGCTACCAGGTTACATCATATCACACAAACTATTCTCATTATATTAACAATAGCTGGACTTTTTCTGGGAAGACCTCATTATATATTGGAAAAGTATGCAAATTCTCTTGCATGCAGAGACCACAGCTCTAGATTGCCCTTCTCAATCAGTGTTAATGTCAGTGACCCTCTAAGGCTTTTTTCCTATCCAGATGACCCTAAATTTTCCAAATACTTACAGGTAAGAGTTTAGAAAAGGGCGTATATGGAGAGCCTGGCACACAGGAAAGAGTTGGAGGAATCTGGTTTCCCCATGTCCTCCAAATGACCTTTCCAATATCTGAGAGACCTGGGTCTCTTCAACCTCCTCCCTTCATGTCCAATACCATTCCAGTGAGGGCAATCTCCTGCAGTCTGTCCAGTATTGCAGGCCATGCACAGAGTCCCTCAAAATTAATAAGATGACGACATTCTCTTTTCTTGGGTACTAGCCACAGAGCACCTATCTCTCATTTTCTGCAGAAAGCTTTTTTTTCAAGCCTCCTCAGGAACAGAACCTGGCTCTTTGGAGAGAAGGAACCAGGTTCTCTGATCGTGCCAGAACAGCAGGAGCAGAAACCAGACAAGCTGTGGGAAGTGTGAATGCTGCAATTCTAGTCAGAGAGGAAGAACACTTGGGTCATTAGGGTGCCACTTTGAAGGAATTTAGCACGTGGGTGAGTATAGTCAGTAGCACTCAACAGCACTGTGCCCTAAAATAAGACGAGGTGGACATGAGAAGTTACACTAGACATCTGGCGTGGGATGTCCATGCATTTGGAATAAATGGGAGAGGTGAGGATTCTGAGAGAACTTTCACTTTGTAATGCTACATCATGACTATAGTTGATCTCCTTCCAAGGAAAGGGTGAAAGATTTCAAGTCAGTTATCTTCCGCTTATAAACTCTGTTTGTGCCTAGGACAGAAGACAAAATGTTTTGTCCTTTCAAAATAGAGCAATTTGTGTCTTCTTGAACATGAAATGCTCTGGCAATGACTATGCAGCTTTTTGCTTCAAGATGCTGCTTGTTCAACATCTCAGTTTTAATGATTTGACCATCGTAAATCTAAATACTGACTCCATGGTTTCTCTTTACCTGAACATTTCATGGAAATGGATTTTGGAAGGCAGATTTTCAAAATAATTAATTCAGATATCTTTCCCTTCTCAGAAATCCAACTAATTCTCAGATTAAGGAATTCATTCATTGTTGAAGAGTTAATCAGATTGATTAACCATATTTCAGCAAATCCAAGCTATTACAGTAGAGACATCCTGATTTCAAAAATATTAAAATCTTTAAATGTTCATGTTAGAATCAATGAGATACAGCAATAACAACAGCCAACATTTAATAAAAGCTTATCATGTCCTAACTGTAATTGTAAACACTTTGGATATATTAGCTCATTTAAACCTCAGCACAAGCCTATGAATTAGATCTTATTGTCTTCTCAACTTCATAGATGTGTAAAGCCAGGGTCAGAGAGAGAAAGTGACAGAGGAAAGGGGTACCCAGACAGTTGGACTCCAGGTCCTGAGGCCCATTTTTCTCCTGTAAGTTATTCCTGCTACCAGCTGAAGGGATGTCTACTCTCTGTGGGCAGTATTATGCTTAAATTCCAGTATCTACTTAAGGTTCAACAAAGTCCATGTTTGCTAGATGAAATAAATATTTTAAAGATAAATAGCCTTAAAAAATAGTACTTATCAAGAGTTGAATAACCATAATATTATCAAGAGTTGAATAACCATAATATTAAGACTTCATAGACCAAGAGAGATGCAGCCCACAGTTTTATATTCTGACCCATTTTCCACAGAATGGCACAGCTAAGGAGATCACTGATTATGTTTAGGCCAAGAACAGAGGATGGTTCCTGCTGTGGGTACCACCACCCCCAGTCAACCCCATCCCAATGGACAGTGAGGGGCCAAGAGGAAATGCTCACTCAGATTGGACCCTCATACTATATAGTAGGGCTGCCAGAACCTCAGAATTACCTGAGAAAATGGACTCAAGCCCCCTTCCTGGGCCTGCACAGACCATTTCCTTGACTCATCTTCTCAAAGAGGGATTAAGACAAAGCTGCTTGTGAGTTACAGACATAGCTGAGATTTGCAGGGCAAGAATGGAGTGATTGGCTATGGCTCTGTAGCCAATTTGCCAGAACCTGCTAGGTTCCTGTGCCAAGTTCCTGAAGGTTTGAGTTCCACATTCGTACCAGGCCTTCAGGTTATCATGAAGGCTCTTCCACCAAGGTAGGCAGAAGCTACGTTTGTCAGCTTCATATGTAACTGAAATATCAAGACATGTAATATGTGGGCCTCCGTTTGTACTCTAGCTCTGGGCCCACACATATTAAGGTCTGGGAATGCAGCTCCACCTGCTTTGAAGTGTGGCTGTTTGAGTGCTGGGTGTGTATTCATTGAAAACAAGAATTGTAAGAATTTAAATGACCCCAGGGACCAGTGCAAATAACTCCTTTATTTTCAGCCAAAGGTCATAAGGCCCAGAGAAGCAGCTAATGTCAGGCATGGAAAACATGGGCCATTTCAAATAATAAACAAACCAAAAGAAGGGAAATTATCAATTTACATTGGTAAATGTAATAAACTGGCAAAGGTAATAAACTATTTTTATTTTTTTTAATTTCAAAGAATTAAAATGACCCAGGGTGAAGGGACACTCATGCTGCCAGACTGCATACTTAATGTTCGGTGTTGTTAATTGGGGGCACTGTTATATTTTCCTCAGTTAATTATTTTTTCCTTTAAATGTACATTTTCAAATCTCTACTTCAAATCTATTGTGGGTTAATAGCAAAAAACGTTTTCTAGCAGAATTCAACTACCATTATTTAAATAAAACCAGTAAATCCAACTGGTTAGATGATAGATGATAGATGATAGATGATAGATGATAGATGATACATGTCATAGATGATACATGTCATAAAATGTACTCTTATACACATTCTTTAAAATTAAAGATACCTGCCATATAAGTTCATACTGAAAAAAGAATAAAAATTAACTCTAGTAATGACAAACACTGTATCCATAAATAAGCACACTTGTAAGTTCTTAAACATCAATTCTAAAGGACACTCAAAACTGTGATGTAGCAAATAAATGTTCTTTATGTTGGAAATACACACTAGATATTTCTACAGTGACATAAAAAATTCTCTAACTGAATGCTTCATACCCAGTACCAGAAATTTTGATATAACAATTATGTCCAGAAACATTGTTTTACCTTTCAAAAACAAAAGAAATAATATTTGGAGAATTTATCCAATATCTTCCAAAGAATGTCAGAATCATTTTTTTTAACTTTTTAGATAAAAACATTCCAGATACCTGATGGATGCCATCCTTCGTAGTGTACACTGAGGCGAAACTAAAACTGGGTAGAGTAGATGATTGCATATTTCAGGTTTGTCTTTCAGTAACCCGCAATTTTTCAGAAATAGCTGCAGGAAGATTCAGCCACTAGGTTTATGAAATGTGTGCTTGGATGAGAATACAACATAAAGTGGGGCTTGTAAATCTTATGTGCTGGCAGTGTACAAGAAGCAATCATCTGTAAATAAGCTCTTAATTTTCAATAGCACAAAGCAATCGTCAAAGTCATAACAGGCTTTGTACTAGATCTTTGACCTTTAGAGATGTGATTTGCACAGGGCAGTGGAAAAGCATTTAACCTAAGCCCTTAAAGTTTCAGAGAGGATAAGGTCAAGTAGTGTCAATTAAAACATTAAAAAAGAAGAAAGAAAGAAAGAAAGAAAGAAAGAAAGAAAGAAAGAAAGAAAGAAAGAAAGAAAGAAAGAAAGAAAGAATTGAATTTTTGACAAATAATTATTTGCATAATATTCTTTGAAATTGTTGACATTGGCTGTTAGTGTTCAAAAAACTGCCTACATTGTACCCAGCTTTTATATATAACCTTTTTCTAATGATTAAAAGTCATTAGTTTTAATCTACATTCTGATTCCTTAAAAAATAAAAATATGCATTCAAACATTTCTATTACATACATAATATACTTCCTTGTCTTGTAGAAAAGCTACTCTATCCAACATAACCAAAAATCAAGGCTAATCAAGTATTAAAAGGTTTAAATGATGTTAATGGGAGAATAGAGGTCCATAAAAATAAATAATAAAGCACCTTTAGACTTCATTGACATTTACCTTAGTGCAAATTCACATCATTCGCCCTCACATATACTAGATCAGTTCACCTTGTGGTAGGCAATGTTACTAATAGAGACAAGTCACAATGGAACACTTCAGTGTTTTCCTCCATGGGTTTTTACCCCCTTTTCATTATTCCTCCATCCTCCACCTTGATAGTCTACTTTTAAAGTAAAGATCATTAGAGAAGCACTTACTCAATCTTTCAATGCTGATCTATGCCACCTGTGCAGTGGGAGAGGCAAGTGACTGCCTCTGTTCCGTGGAGGAAGCTCGCCATGGTGGAGGGTCAGCCTCCCTCTCTTCATGGAAGCCAAAGAAGCTACTGCCACCCATACTGGTCTCAACAGCAGTCGGCCCCAGAGCATGAGAAGGAGCCTTGGGGTGGTGGTGGACACTCAGCCTTAACAGGCCTCCAGGTTAGAGACCAAAGACTTGGTGTCACCATTCAAAATGAGATGAGCATGATGCTGCTGTGATGCACGAGCTGGCACAGTTCTAGAAGAATTGGCAGAATCTAGAGCAGTGACCCCACCAGCAGTTGGAGGGTTTACCAAGACACGTTTCTGCGCCTCACCTGAAAAAGTTCTAGATTAAGACCTTGCCTTGTCAGTGTGTCGGCCATCTGAATCCTTGAGCCACTCATTTTTCTCACCCCATCTGCCCTGGGAGATCCAAATCCCCAGAGGGGGAAAATGGTTCCTCTTCCAACAGAGATGGACACTCATCTCAGGGGTGTGAGACTGCCATGGGGGCCTCAGTAGTAGAACAACAGTTTCCTTGTGCCTAGACCAAGGATGAAACCAGAGCAAGAATAGGGTATGGGTATAGCACACAGCTGGGGAGTGAAAGAACTGACCTCAGTGGTCAGCAGAGAGGGGGAGAGGACACCTTTACATTCTCCCCTCTGCTGTTACAAATTTTATAGACAACTATGCATCCACCTTGTCTGACAGGAAACTCGCCCTCCATGGTGACATCCAGTCTTCAGTTTCAGTCTGAAGGCTGCTTGGGTGGAATGTCCACCATGGTCCTCAGTGCAGCCTGCCTCTCGTGCTCTGGGGAAGAGGTAAGGGGCTGTGTCAGGACCCGTAGGGCATGTGGAAACCATCACTCGCTGCTGAAAGATGAAATGTAGGGGAAAATGCACTTGGTCATAACCAACTTTTCTCTTTTTAAATAACTGGAGAGAAAAATCGGACACAAGACCAGAGTCCCACACATCAACATTCTCCCTTTGAGACACCTACCCACTGACTAGGCTCCCCTCCTGGCATTGGATCTGTTGGATCCCCAAAACCACCCAACAGAAACTGGTTACCCTTCCCCTCTCCTTGCCACACATGTGTCAGGGGTAAAAAAGCAAAGCCACTGCACATTAAAACAGGAATTAATTATTAAAAGGACAACATTTCATCAAGACCAGCAAATAGTTAAAATGAAGAAAATTATAATTTTCAAGTTGAAAACAAGCTGTGCTACTTGATCAATGGTTTCCATAATGAATAAACTCTATTTCTTCACCATTTCTTCCATAGTAAAAATACCCCCATGAACTTTTCTTTGTCATTTCCTTTACATAAAGCTGAAAGGTAATTCTTTGACAATTAGCAATCTTCTCTTTCACAGGAATTAAACTTTAGCATAAGAATAAAGCCACCATGCAATGCAGCTCTGTCAGTGAGGGAAAGTAAGAGGAAATAAATTGTCAGGGGGTTTTTGACAAAGTGTATAATGAAAGCCAAAAGAATCCTGGCTTCTTTCCCCAAAAAATGAATGATAAATAGATTTAAAAATCAAATTGATTAAGGTGCTCAAGATTCTGAAAAGCACAGAAGACTAACTGCAGCAGAGTATAATATATACAATTAGAATTCTCATTCTGAAAGACTTCGATGAAAGTCATGTTTGTCGGAGCTGAAAACACACAGAGGTGTGTTAAGTAAAGCGTAGAAACATACACTCGTAAACTAATTGGATAATGGCATATATTATCACGACTGTCAATTTCCACTGTGCCTTTAAAAGTTCCTTTTGTTAAGCACACAATTTCATTGTTTAAATACCCAAACAACACAAAAATACCTGTTAGCCAGCAGTAAACTTAGCACACATCCCTGCCACATCTGAGTGCAAATAAATACTCTGCTATTCTCTCATTATCTGTTTCCTGATTGTTTCCACGGGGTAGGCTCACTGTGTATTGATTCAGGTTCTTTGAAACAGTCAAAGTTTCGTAGTTTAAAACTGCATCCTGTGGTATTCATTTCAATTTTTCCATTCTTCACTTCTAAACCAAAAATCAAGTTTGCAGAACCTTGAGGCTAAGCCAGAAAAATACCAATTATTGCCTCGGACTCTCACAAAAAAACATAACCCAGAGTGAAACTATCAGTGGACATAAAAGGACCATTGTCCACCAAACAATCAAAATACAGCAAGAATGTCATTATTCTGACCAGTGTTAGCCTGCCCACACCACACTGTACAATTCTCAACATTCAGGGGTTTTCTCTCTTTTCCTTTCTGTTAGTCCATTGAACTATTTTCAGATCCAAGAAATTGGAACTTAAAAGGCAACCAAAAACGATTCCCAAATGAACAGCTAAAGCACTTTATCAGAAGGAACTTCAATGGTCAAGTTGATGCTTCATTATAGCTCTGTGTTAAAAGGCAATAGAAAGTGACCTCCTTTATCTGACTGGCCCAGTCCTCTAAATCTGGGTCCAAGAACACCATGGCTATTTTCATAAGTCAACACAAAGGTATGGCTTGCACACATTTTTGCAATCACCAGAACCCAACTTTTTACCAACTTGAGAGAGAGAACAAAAGTCACCGTTGCCCAAGCAGCAACAGTCAGTGATGAGTCTGTGCATGGCGATCCAGCCCCACCTAAATCCCAACAGCATGTTCTTTCTGCCCCGGGGGCTTCCAAGCTGAGTTCGGCAAACACAGATCTCACCGGAAGAAACAGTCGTTCTGCCCCCAGGTCAGACACTATTCTGCACCCAGATTCCACCAGGTCCTCAGGACTCCGAGCGTAGCCCCAGTGGCCAGCAGACATGCCCCCAGTCTCCCTCAAAAATGTCCCGCACCATCTCAGCAACAGAACCACCCTGGCTTCACCTGTGACCGAGTTGGAAGGCACCACAGTTCAGACAACCAGACACTCTCCCTCCACACCTCCCAGCACTCGTGAAAAGGAACAGCAAATTGTCCCCCCAACATTCACCCTCTTCCCATGGAGCCCAAGGACGCCCTCCTCCTCCTGCAGCCTACCTCCCGTGCCCACATCCAGCTGCCTGTCTGTCTGGTCCAGGGCTCTGGGACTCCAGTCCTCGTGGGTGCTGAGAGCCAGCTCCTGTGAATTGCGAACGTCCTGTGGCAGCAGGCTGGGTCTCTAGCAGCCGCAGCAGCCGTGGCCGTGATGAGCACAGCTGGAGACCAATTAACCAAACATTGTATGGCAGCAACAAATCAACAACTAAAACCTGCGCACAAATCAAGCAAAGTACCATTTCAGAGGGATGCTGAAAGCTGAAGTCACCGACCGCTACATTTCTTCTTCAAGATCATTCCAGCCAGCTCCTTCTGCTATTTTTACTGTACCATAATGCACTAGGTCTGGCTTTTACCCTATTGAAAGAACATGAATATATTATTATCCACACAAAAGAGCAGGTTATTGTTTATGAATTACCAGCCTTCCCAGCAACAAAGGCTATTTTCATAAGAAAACTCAATTTCATTTTAGCTCCAATTTGATTACCAGCTGAAGAAAAGAAGCTCTGCTCCTAACCCTCAAAGGATTTTTATTCATACCATTGAATGGGCTTTATTGCTTCCTTTTCAAAACTGACGTAGAAAGCTTTTAGAGTAAAACATTGACAAAAAATTATTGCGCTGCTATTTTGTGCAATAACAGAGCTGAAGAGGGCAATGATTTCTCAGCCATCCTTCACTGTACTTCAGAATAGCAAAGGCTGGAATTAATGACAGACCAGAGAGAGGAGGCAAGCTCAGGTCTCACAATGCACGTCAAATCTAAATGATCACTATACATTGAAAGGCCCCCAAAAAAGCCCACAGCTGATTGATTCATGGCTTTCACGAGAAAGACAGGCTTGAAGAGTTTATTGCACCACAATTTACTCGGAATTATCATAAAAATAAATGTAGAGGCTGAATGTCACCCTGGCACACTCCAAAACACACACCCAGGGACAAAGTTCACGCAGGCATTATCGTGTGCACACTGTCGCAGCCGGAGCTGAGGCTGGGAGGGTATCCATGATCGGGGCTTAACTTGCTGTTGCCATGTTGGACCAGGCTTGATTTGGGCTCTGTGGAAGAGAATATGGCCCTCCCCACTAAAATGTTTTTTCATCTTCACAATTTCAATAGGAAAAATCTGTAGCTGTGAGTAATAGCCTGGTGTCCCTGAGGCCAGACCTGCTTGCCTCACACCTGGACTGTCCTGAGGCTGCCCTGGAGTGTGTGGGTCCGTCAGCTGGTTTGTTTTCATTCCCCAAGGAAGCTGTAAGTTTGCAAGAACTCAATTGCCCACAAGAACAGTTTGAGGGTAAATGTTTAAATGATACAGGTAGTTGTTGCTAAAATGGCTTTCTCCACATGCACAGCACTTGTCTTTTCATTAAAATTTGAGCAATAATGGCTAAGCTAGCAGGGTTGCCAAAGAAACCTGCACTTGATATTATGCAAATAGAGTCTACTGTGTAATAACTTGGTGTTCCAGGTACCCCAGCCAATGGCCTTGATCACGTAGGTACCTCAGGGAGGGCTGAACCAACCAAAACTGAAAGGATGTTATTAAAATCTATTTATTAGCCAAGAGGTGAATTCCTCTACTTGCTTATATTTATGGCATAATTGGGATTTATAAGTGAAGAATGTGCAATGTGATGTTGTATTGGCAAAGCAATATTTATATTTTAAAATAAACCAATGAAAGGCAAACTACCCCAGTTGGCCATGACATTTTTTGAAGGGTACTGAATTCATTAGTCAAATGCCGGTGTTTTGCACTTTGCTGTCAGTGGAGTGATCTGAGCTTCACTGTTTAGTAGGAAACAGGGAGATTTCCAGTTGTTTGTTATTAGTCGTTTCCCATGACTCCCCCCACCCCACCCCCCTCATTACTCCAGAGCAGCCACTATGTTGTAACCACTAGCACTGTAAGTTGACAATGTCAAAGAGCCAAATAACTAATGCACGTTGCACCTTTCTTTGGGTTTCTTGGCATTCTGCATACAAAGCCTGTTCAATTAAAAATATACAATCTATTCTATAGTAGAATATTCAATCTAGTTATGTTCTATAAAGCCACCATGATCAATATATTAGCAAATCCTGACCATAGTCCCTGGGGAAATAGAAGTAAGGTTCCTGTGAGCCTCTGGTCACAACATGTTCATCAACCAATCACATCATAACCTGTTTTACATGTTTCTGTTTAATGTACAGTGTTAATTCATTAACATTGAACTCAGAGCTAACAGCACTATAACTCATGCCTGAGGGAAGCTTATCTAACACACACACTTTCTCCATGAGACACATTACAGCTTCTTTGACTTAGGAGCACCACATAGCACTTCAGCACTATGCTTGGGGCCATTTTAAACAGCAAAATCACCCATTAAAAGCACAAAAACTTGGACAGTGTGGCACTAAGACTATGAAAAGGGGACATGCTTATTGTACCAGAACTGAAACAAGAAGGGAAGGTATTGTCTTGTTCCACCTCAGCCAGGAACTTCTGAGATGATCAACTCAGATTTTTTCACTATACACACTGTGCATGTCCACAAGTGACCTTGGGAGCTCTACAACTAGGACATGGGGGTACAAATAAACTTTAGCAAGTAGGCAAATTTGTAGATACAGAACCCATGAATAATGAGGATCAACTTGATTCTTTCTTTGACTTAAGGCCATTTGCTATGTATTGAACTGTGTCTCCCCAAAGTGCATATGTTAAAGCCCTAACCCCCAATGTGATTGTATCTGAAGATGACAGGTCCCTTAGGAGCTATTTAAGGTTAAATGACGTCCTAAGGATAGGTCCCTGCTGGATAGAATTGGTGTTTCTATAAGAAGAGGAAGAGACAGAGAAAGCTTTCATTCTCTTTGCATAAATTAGAGGTGGCAAACATAAGGCCTGCAGGCCAAATCCGGCCCTCCATCTTGTTTGATCCAGCCAGGCACTTTGTTTCTACCCTGGGGCAGCACCAAGCTCCTTGCCCCTAGTTAAAGCATAGTTACATTTATATAGTCCTAAAACTGCATTCAGCCCTTTGAGGGCAACCACAGGCTGATGTGGCCTCAGTGAAAATGAGTTTGGCACCCCTGGCATAAATATATTGAGAAAAGACCATGTGAGGACTCAGCAAGAAGACAGCCATCTACAGGGAAGAAGAGAGCCCCCACTACATACCAACCTCGCCAGCACCTAGACGTTGAACATTTAGCCTCCAATACTGTGAGAAATAAATGTCTATTGTTTAAGCCACCCAGTTCTAATACACTGTTTCAAAATTATATTCTAGACAATTTAAGTCTATAACTTGATTATGTACTTACATCTCTCTATTCTCCTTTTCTCCCTCCTTCAATTATGCAAAGAGAGAATCTTTCCTCAAGTCGTTGGCTCACAAGCTCTTACAATAAATGAACATCCACAAATTAGAATCCAGATGGGTATGAGCCACGTTAGCCTCCATTTACATATACAAAACAGTCAGAAAAATGGACCAGATTCAACACAGAGTATAAATTTAGGAAATTTTAATTCAAAATCCTTCTGAATTTTGACAAGAATCTTTTGAACTTGGTCCAGTGTTATTACTTCATTGATGGGCCAAGTTTTAGGCTCAAAGCCTTCTCAGGAGACATGTGAGAACAGGTATGGCCGTCTTATGCTCTTCCAATAAAGTACACCCCCAGCTATATATATGCAACCTGAAGGACAACCATGACCAAAATATGCACTGATCTATGTTCATTCCCCCTCCCCCCCAGAAAATGCATCAAAACAACCTAAAGAATGACCACTAAAGTTGTAAGAAGGAAATGTGTGTCCAATCACCAATTCCATTCAACACCTGTCAGGAGGCTTCCTGCTGAGTTAAAGCCTAGTGTGGCCTACTGATGGGTTTCAGGACAAGCACTGTTTTAATATGAAGAACACACATGACTTTGGAACTAACGATGCATAGTATTAACCAGCCCTGGAGCAGTCATATTTTTACCCAGTATGCTATAACAGCAATTCTCCAACACCAACTGGGTGTCATAATTCAATCTAGTTCTGGCACTAACTACCCAGAGTTAACTTATACCCCACAGGTTAAGGGCTCAGTCCCACAAGACTGCCCCCACCTCAGATGCCAGTCAGTCCCACATTCCAGGTCTCCAGACCACCAGCATTTCTGTCCAGCCAGCTATAAAATTAGGGTTTCTTCAACCCCTCTTCAGGTTCAGTAAATCCACTAGAACAACTTATATAACTCAGGAAAACATTATATTTATGATTTTTTAATAGAGGATACAAATGAATAGCCAGATGAACAGATACCCAAGGTGGCAAGATCTGAGGGAGAGGGTGGGCACCGAGTCTCCATGCCCTCTCCAGGCATACTACCCTCCCAACCCATCAATGTACTTACCTACCAGGAAGCTCGCAGAACCTCCTGAGAGCAGGGTTTTTATATGGCATTTCATTACACAGGCATTGACTGAATGCTAGCTCCAGTCCCTTCCCCTCTCAGACGTTCAGGGAGTAGGTCTCAGAGTCCTAACCCTTTTATTGTTTCATCTGTGGATGGTTCCTGGAGACACAGAGGGGCTCATTATGAATAATGAAAGATACTCCTATCACTCAGGAAATTCCTCAGGCTTTAAGAGCCCTGCGCCAAACACCGGAACAAAGACCAAATACACTTTCTAGTCCTATAGCTGAGTCCATGCCCTTGGAATATTGTCCAAGCACACAGTAGGTTTGTGGGCCTCTCTGAGCATCCCAACAAGGCTGGCCTAACTTAACGTTTTTACTAACATGTGGTTGACATGAAGAACAGAAGTAACTCAAGTGTGTAAATTGAGGTTGGATTCACTTTGCCTTGGAGGGGGTGGTTCTTCTCACTGCCTGTCCTTTCCTGGGTAACACACCCTGTCCCACCAACACCGCAGACCCAGTATGGCTGGCCCAGTACTGGTTACCTGAGTCCCATCTCATGCTCCTCTCTCTTCCAGTTTATACTCAAGGCATGAGGATGAGGACTGGCCTCTGTGGTAGGGGCATGAGATCTAGAGACCCCTCCAAATGCAAATATTAGTTAATACACCCTCATCCTATTGTCATTTGTCCTGTATGGGTCAGAATGGAGTGAAGGTATGTGGACATTACAGGAAAGCTAGAATTAATGCCAAGTACTCACAAAATTGTAAACTTCACCAGTATTATAGGGTGAGTACTATAGTGTATTAGTCAAGGTTCTTCAGAACCAAAAGGATATACATAACACAGAGATTTATTATAAGGTATTAGCTCACATAATTATGGAGGCTAAGAAGTCCCACCATCTGTCATTGGTGGACTAGAAACCCAGGACGGCCAGTGAGATTTAGAAGGCCTAACAGCCAGAAGGTCAATGGTATAGATTCCAGTCTAGGTCTGAAGGCCTGCAACCAGGAATGCTGTGGGCTGAAGAAGATAATGTCCCTGATAAACAGCCAGACAGAGAGAGAATCAGCCTTCTTCCTCCTTTTGCTCTTCAGGCCCTCCACAGATTAGAGGAGGCCTACCCGTGTTGGGAAGAGCAATCCACTTTAATCAGTCTAAAAATTCAAATGCTAGTCTTATCTAGAAACCCCCTCACAGACACACCCAGAATATTGTCTAACTGGATATCTGGTCACCCTTTGGCCCGGTCAGATAGACACTTAAAATTAACAATGATATGTGTGTTATGCTGTGTTGTAAGTGCTTTACACATCTTATCTCATTACTCTCACAGCAACCCTGGGGAGTGGGAATAGCCCTTATTTTACAGATAAGAGTCTGGGTACAAAGGCTGAGTTATGCAGCTGAGATGTGGCTGCTATGGGATTCCCAGGAGAGCCCCCCAGCAACTTGCTCTAGTTCAGACTTTGGCTTGGAAAATTTTCCCAGGTGTCAGTGCTCCCCTAGCCCACTGAACCCCACAGCCAGATTTAGCCTCAAGTATTACTTCACTCTTCTCTCTCCTCCTCAGTACCTTCCATTGCCTCTGTGTTTGCTGGGAACTACCTGACCAAGGTGGCTCCTCACACTACTGAGGTTCTATGCAGCAGTGTTCAGCAGCCTCCAGAGACTAGTGGGAGGCAGGGGCCTCAAGTCTCCTTCCTGACCTGCACCAGAAGGTTGATTGCATGTCTATGTGCTAATGAACAGCAAGTGTGGAGCCCAACTTCCTGGCCTAGCAGCTCAGTGAAGGCCCAGCCTGCATCCCTCAAAAGCTCCAGGTGCTTTGCATAAGACTCTCACTTCAAGTGGACAAGACAAGAGTCAAGTTCAGTCTCATTGAGGCCTCTGTCTGGTAAGTGTGGGAACCCAGAGCCACAGACCAAAATCTTCACTGAGTCACACCAGAACCCACACTCCCTCTGGACTTGGTGCTACCTAAGATGCCTTTATAAGTTTATACGTATTTGAATTGTGCCAACTAAGGGATACCACATTATGATGAGCTGAATGGCACTGGAGATGAAGTCCTGTGACTTCAAACACTTCTCCACCATCCTCCCAGGTGTGTGCTCCATAAAGTCTTACTGGAGTTATGGCCCTACACATTCTGTGCCTGTGTCCTGCTCTGGGCCTGGTGATACCCACAGGGTTCTTGAGAGTGCATCATGAGGGCCTGGACTGAATGGGAGAGAGCTACACAAGGTGCTCCATGGGCACTGCTGGGATGGACAGCCAGGTCAGCTGAGGGGCCAGCCACACAAGGATGAAAAGGGCATTCAGTCAGGATAGAGGACAGGAGGCCCTGATGGCTGAGAGGCAGTAGTCCGGGGCAAGCTAAAGTCAGGTCAACCTGTTGAGAGATGTTAACAGGTTTTGGGAAGAAATGAGACACAGGCCATTATCTTTGATTGCAGCACCTGGTTTGTGCTTCAAGCCAGGTTAATCTGCTTCAACTGTACAAACAGGCCCCAGACTGGTCAGTCAGGTGCACCTTTTCCCAGAGCATAGTGGATGGGGGCAGAGGCATTGGACACAGACAAAACTGGCCTCGAATCTGTATCCTGTGGCCTTTGCACACTCACAAGCCAGATGTTATCAACAGTGAAATGATCTCCTGTGGTCCCCTCATGGCTCACATTTCCCTGTCCCAGGGACAGAGTCCCAGAACTGCTACTCAGCATGTTATCTATTTTTTTCACCTACTTCAAGGAGAGTGGTTTGAGTATAGACTCTACTCACCCTCAAGCATTTCACAAGGAAGAAGCAGTGTGTGGTCCATATTATCAGAGGAACTTCCCCATCCTCCAGAGATGTGGAACGCCACAGGGGTGCTAATGTGTCCTCATATTGGATACTCCTAGCCCTGTGGGTCACATCTGAGTTCAGAATCTCTTTATACCTGAACACAAATTCATTCTGAAAATAATCAGCCAGTGCATCAAGAACAGCTATAGGTATTTTCTTTTACTAAGAAATATAAATAAAGATAGAAAAAGCCCAGAGAAAGTATAAAAACCAGGGAAACAGAAGGATAAGTATTTGGAAAGAAGAGATGAAGGGTCAATATTAGAAAATATTGGCATGGGACAAGAGCATGGGGAAAGTACGTGGGGGATGAAACATCAGAGAAAGATTAGGAAGCTCATGAAGACTGAGGGCCAAGGAGAGGGGTCAGACAGAAGAGAACACAGTATGATGATCTCTTAATGGATATGTAGAGATCCATTAATTATGTAGAGATCCAAATGGGTATGTAGAACCCGTTAAGCATAGAAGAATGCAGCACTCACTAATAAAAACATCTTTTCTCTTAGAGAAATCAAAATATTACTGCAAAAGTCAAAATCACCCTTGTAAGTCAGGCTTACAATAAAAAAAAAAAAAACATGACTTAATGGTCAGCAAGCATAGAAATAGCTAAACAAAGTCTTGACGCCAAGTTCATTTTCATCACACACACACAGAGCTAGAAAGAAAGTACTAGAAATGCTCCTGTGTGTCCAAATCAAAGAAAGGAAATAAATATTGCTGAAGGTTTTTAAATGAGGAGGCAAAGCTGTTAGAGAGAGTTAAATGGCAGAAGCACAAAGCCTCTTCACAATGTAGAAAAGAGTAGCTGTCAATGAGAGGAATATTCTAGAGGAAAAAGAGAGGATAAAAGGCAAAGGAGAGGTTGGTTCAAAAGAATGCTGTGGTAAGTGATGGCCTGAAACAAATGTGCATTGTAGAAAGTGTCTTCAAGAATACTAGAAAAGATTTGGTTTCTACAAAGGCCTCAAAGCAGAGTTTGAAACATAGCTGAGTCCTGCCTGCAGAGCTGTTCCAAGGTAATTTGGGTAAAACTGGTGTCGTAATGACTGCTAACCCAGTGAAAGCCGAATGAAGGACAACTGAGAATCTTAAATTTCACCTGATAATCCATTGCCAATGAGCCAGCTACCTTGCCTTATTGCTTATCCTTCAATGGGACATTAACCCCTGACCTCAGGCTCAAGGTCAGGCTCCCCTCTGTATCACTTGTTCGATCAGCAGCAATTGAGCAGCTACTATGTGAGACCAGCACCCAATCTACAGGACGTTGAAGCATTGTCCCCATTGCACAGTGAGGAAACCAAGGGCCCCCACCACAATCCAATGGCTTGATTCCAACTTGGATCTTCTAACTCCAGGCCCAACAAGAGACCTCCCAAGGAGCCCTGCCCTCTACCTTCTTCTGGCCCCACAGGATTTGAGGGGCTTTGTGGTGACCATGTCTTTTATCTCCAAAATGGGACAGTTTAGAGAATATAAGGGGATACAAATGATCACACGAGGTGACAGGCTAGAGCCAGGACTGGTCTGGGTGACAGGAGGTATAGGGACCCCACACACAGCCCAGCTGCCTCAGCCCAAAGAGAAATGGGCATTTCCCTTGCTGGCCTCTGCAAGTTTTCAACACAAATTCTAGTTTGCTTGTGGGTCCGAGTGACCTGAGAAAAGGAAGAGATGAGGCCTGGGAGAGGCCAAGCTGAGGGCCAGCCCAAGTATGAACACAGCCAGCTGCCATGCAGATGCCTTCCCAGCCCAACAGTTGCTAATGGCAGGGGTGACAATCAAAATACTTCACAACCATTGGCATGGGCACTGACCTTAAAAAAGAAAGGAGACATTGTACAAAGGCAGGGGCCTGAGATCCCTGATTCACTAGTTATTACTCCTCCAGCTGCCCCACAGGTCCCAGGTGGTGTGGTGGCAGAGGAGTGGGGACTCCAGAGGCCTGAGGGAGTGTCTGTTACCACCATTGCAGGAGGGTTTCAACTTTTAACAACCAGCATAGTTATACCACAGTCACTGAACAGAGATAAACCAGGAAAACACAGGGGGAACCAATAATGGTCAGTTTTTGCTGCATAAAAAAACAAACTTAGTTACTTCTACAACCGCTATTGATTCACATTAGATTATGATTCATGGAGTCAGCAATCTGGGCAAGGTTCAGCTGGGTGGTACATCTCATCCATCTGGGCTCTGTCACACATCTGTGGTCAGTGGTCATCAGCTAGTACTTCTTCTGCAGGTTGGCCAGCTCGGGGATGTGTGGGAAGTGGCTGAGTTTGGCATCACCAGCCTCCAGCAAGAGAGTGTGGGGGTGTTCACAGGGTGGCAGCTGCCTTCTAGAAGTGGGAAGAAGACACAAGACCTCCCGAGGACTGGGCTCAGGACAGAGACAAGGATAACCCTACCTCATTCTGTTAGCCACAGTAAACCACAGGGTCAGCCCAGATGTAAGGGATGAAGAAACAGACTCAGCTTCTGTGGGAGGAGCATTGCAGAGAGAAGACAAGAACCATCTCTTCAATCACAAATTCTAGAAACAAATGATGTCCCTGTAGCCTCGAGACTTAGTGGAGCCAGAGAGAGGGTAGCAGGCAGGGCCTAATCTGGAGAGCCATTCAATTTTCAGTTCAAAATGTTAGAAGGAATGGAGAAGAGGTGGTTCTTCTGAACATTTCTGCCTGGAGACCAAGAATAAAACCTTAGGCCAGTGAAGTCAATTTTTGTTTAATGTATTTGTTATTTTTTCTTTTACTTATTTATGAAATGAGCTGAATCCAGGAGTAATTTTCCTCTGTGCTTTCAAATAAGGCTGTAAAAGGTTGTGCCCCGGGCTTTGCATTTCCCTGCCGGAGCCACTGAACACCACTTTGTAGACAATTGAGGGAGGATGTATTTATATTTAATGCTGTCACATTTGATGGATATTTGGGTGAGGGATTTTTAAATAGGAAAAAAAGGACCGGGCGCACAAAGGATCAGAAAGGACATGCATAGCAAAGGCTGAAAGAGACACAAAGGAGGCCTGGGATTCTGCGATTGTTCTTCAAGTGCATTAAGCCCATTATGACAAAAGCGAGTTTTATTGTTCTCTGCCCAACCTAATGAAGCCAGAAACTCTTGACAGTGGACAAAGCCATTTTTTCTTAGATAAAACAAAATTCTTCTATTGATTTGTTTTGCATTTAATCTGAATAAATCAGAATGTTTAAAATGTATTTAGTTTGATGAAATATTCACTATTTCATGTAGAAAATAGTTGCAGGCAGCTGGGATCTTCTTGGCATAATGGGGAAGCTTTTTTTTATTAGTGTTCTAATGACAGCCCTCCAGTTAAAGACCATGGCACCTCCAGATTGCAGAGCATAATGCCAAAGACCAGAGATGCCCCAAAGTCCCAGAATATGCACCTGCTGGTGTTGCCCGCAGTCATGACGTATGTGAGCTTTCCTTCCCATCACTTATCTGCCTGCTTCCCAAGAATGACCTCCAACTTAGGATCCATGACCAGCCCGAAGAACACACTGTGACAGTTCACTTCAGCAAAATGTCCCCAGCAATGTTTGTTTTTTTCCCTTCAGTTCAATCCCATGAGATGATTACCATACAATTCTTTCTGGGCTGGCTATGTGTCAGCATAGAGTGTTCTGCCCTGAAACGAAGGCTCTGAGTCATGGAATTAGACCAGCATGCCCTTCAGCAGCTCTCAGTGAGGCCACCCTGCAGGAAGGGACACTGCTCAAGACCAGCACCCAGCAGATCTGGTTGACGGGGGTCTCTAGCTTCACCAACAATAAGCTGTGGTTGTAAGTTCTGTTTTCCTTCTCTGGGTCCATGTTCTTGATGAGGAGCAGGCAAAGAACTCCCTCTCGGTCCTACTGCTCTGGGAATTTTCTCCCAGGGATGTTGACACCATCATTACCAACTTCTTGCAAAAATATTAATACAGTGAAACCCTTCAGCTCTCAAAGGATTTGTCTTGGACACCTGAGCTAAGAGGCGTCATGGAGATGGCCTTTATCTAGTACCCTCCTGCATCTCAGAGTGGATACGTGGAGGCTCAGAGAAGTGACATGACCTAGTCAAGTGGCCCAATTCCTCAGACAAGAGGATGGAAGAGTCCTGCCACTTGTTCACTCTGCATGAGAGCAGGCACCTCCATGGGCTCAGTCTGACATTTCAGTCCTCCCAGGGTGGTTGCCCACATGAAACACAGAGCTATCTGTGGGCAGGAAGAGGGAACCCAGATCCCAGTTTATGAAATAGGGATTTTGTTGGGATGTAACCAGGGGATGGGGTCTGAAGCTTAAATAATCTGGGGAGTCCTCTTTTAAACAAGCATCCCAAATTGCGAATACAAAATCAGGAATAGGTGTTGGAGGGGGCCTGAATCTGTCCATGTCCATAGCTTCACAGTAAATCCACTTCTGAAAGTAGTCTGAGGAGAGAGAGAGAATTAGACCAGGAGACAGACCTGCCATCTGAATATAATAGTAGTCATCTTCAGCTATAAGTCCCTAAACTCTGAGAAAGGAAAGAGGAAGTCAGCCCTGACAGCTGGATTGGCCCACAAGCAGCCAGGTGGAGTGTTCTCCTGTTGAACATACACAGATGCACAGAATGTCAGAGAAGCCAGCAGTGGTCAAGAAGGAACCCAAACTGCTCAGTGCTCATGTCTGTGCCCAGACAAAACATGAACATGTCCCCAAAATGATGCCACATCCTCCCATCCTGGCTAACACAGGTGATGCTGCTTCGTCACCAATCACAGCTTCAGCCACCTCTGGGCTTTCTTCCTCACAGACCAGATTTATGAACATTACCCCTGCTTCCTGACAGTATCCAATCCAGAGCAAAGCACTTCCTTAAGCCCTCCCTAAAATCTTTGTTCAGTTTCCTGATGAGCCCCTCCAACCCCTCTCACTGAGATGCCCCACAATTTCCCACTAATGTGCTCTCTGCAAGGGATCACCCACCACACCACCTCAGGTGCGTCTTGGGGTCTTTGCTAAAGGTGCTGACGACACCAGAACCGCTAGTGCCAAAGTTGGGAGGGGCTGCCTTGCCTGATGTTTATTGTAGCCTTATCCCACCCCTCAGAGTAAAACAGAAAGAAAGGAAAAAAAGGAAGGGGTAAGAAGGGAAGGGGAGGGTTGGGGAGAGGAAGAGGGAGGAAGAGACAGTATTTCCTAGACACTGGAAGAGGGAGGAGTACAACCACCCAGGGCACGGCACCACCCCACCCATCACAATGTCTAGGACCACCCACACCCAGAGAAGACCACAGGGCATGCCTCACCCCTCACAGACAGCAACCTTGATCTTCCACCTCAGCCTTGGCACCTTAAGGCTTAACCAATCCATCTCAACCCACAGCATGGCCCAGAAGGGTGCCTGATCCCAGAGTTTGGGAGCCTTCCAAGGTTGGCCTCAGCCCCCCGACCACTGTACTCTCTCTCAGCTGGCAGGCTCCTGGGGACCCAACCTCTCTGGGTGGGATCTATTAGACCCTCTCTGTGTTCCTTAAACACACATTTCCCACAAGACGCTGAGAGCAGTTCCTCTCAGATAGGCCACTGCACCCAGAACCCCCACTGGCATCAGAGCCTGGACCCTCCACTTGCCTGCACAGCTGGAGGTGCCTTTCTGATTAGCCTGATTCAGAAGTCCCATGGCACAGAAGTGTAGAGGGTGTATGACAGAGACAGCTAATATTAGAATCCTGAACTACGTGACTGTGGGACAGTTTCTTAGTCTCTCTGCTCCTTAGTCCTCTATTAGGAAGTGAGCGTGATTGCTGTACTTCATCTCATGGGCCTGTTGTGAGGATTAAATGAAATAATAAAAAATTAATGCTTAGGATAGTGTCTGGTGTTGAGGAAGCCCCCTAAATGTGCTGGTGGTTGATACCATCATCAGAAGGGTATCGCTAACCATTGAACTTCCCATCACAGCTACTTATAAGGAAATAACTAAGATCACATAGTGCTGCTGCTGTATCAGCTCTTTGTTTTCTCTTTCATCTTTCCCCATTTTCTCCGCGATCTCATCATTGCATTCTTTAGGACTCATCCCACCCTATTCAGTTTCCGCTGTGCCCAGGGGACTGTGGTTGACAGGTTCAGTCCACCTGGATTCTAGATGCCTTGTTTCCAATTTCAGTTCTGCCATAGGGACAAGCAGAATTCATCCTCACTTCTTTATGTCTCAAATTTTCCATCTGTGAAAGAAATGTCATTCCTGCCAAATACCTGTCCTCCCAGAGATGGGGCCAGAATGAAACGTGGCTGCTCAACGGCTTGACATTTGGGAACGAAAGGAGCCACAGAAGCAGAAAGTATTGTTTGTATGTGTGATGGGTTTGGACTTGTTTTAAACAGGATGGATGTATCCTGCAGAAACAATGCGAATGGCAATCTTTACTACTATCTCATCCCCATGGGTGAGCCCTGGTCCAATTCTAGCCTCTCTCCTCATGAACCCTCCACGACTTAGGCTAAGGCATGTCTTCTGTGCCACAGACTAGATAGATACTCGTTTGCCCCAGA
>PVKM010019787.1:0-23915 GCA_004027735.1 Carollia perspicillata | reverse complement strand
GTTAAATGAAGGTTCCCACAAAAATATGACGTTACCAACTTAGAAAAGTGCTATGAAAGACTGGGACAGGAAGTGAGGGAACAGGTGCCCTCTTGACAGAATGAGGGCACCTGTTTGAAGCAGTGATAATCCTTTCACAGCCCAGTGAGGAGATGTAGAGGTGCTAAGAAAATTGTTGGCTAGGCCGAAGCCTGAAGTTGCCATGAAAGAGGAGAGGGGTCTATGCAACTAGAGGCAAGTGGCTGAGGCTCTGGAAGCCAGTGGTGAGCACGACCTCACTGACCTCAAACAGCCAGATGGGATCAAGAACGCACTGGTGCTTACCGGTCCAGGGGGCAGACTTCCCTAGCTACACCCCACAGGATAAATCAGAAGGGATCCAGGGGGTCCTCCCCAGACGGGTTTAAGGACCCTGCCTCTCCTCTGCTGTCATAAGCTCACTGACCCACTGACCGCTCCTCTGGTACCCAGGTACCATCTTGGGGGGAGGAAGCAAAGGCCTGACATTTATTCGTAAAGAACCGAGATTCCTAAAGAAATATTCAAGTTACCAGGACAAAAGGATTAGAATGGACAAAAATTAAGGTTCTTTCTACATTCCTCAGCAGGAGGAGTTGGTGAGGAAAAGTAGAGCAGGTAAATAAAAATTAAACACATTTTTATTGCAACTGAGTTAGTGCAAGTATATCAAAACAAGCTTATGAGAAAAGTACCATTATTGACTCCATTTTTTAGACAAGGAAGTTGAGGCTCAAGTAAGTTAAGTAACTTATCCAAGGTCATGTGGTTAACAAGTGGCTGATCTCGAATTTGAACCCTATGTGACTTCAAAACCTCAGTGCTTTTAACTACTTACATGATGCTACTTTATAAGGTTGTAAGTGCAATGAGCACAGATAAACTTTCAGGATTATGTGGAGGAGGAAAAAATGACTTCTAGAAAGGGAGGCCCAAAGAAAGCTTCATAGAGATTGACTCCATTTTCCCATAATGTGTCCATCCTTTCCTTTTTAACATACAATGGTAGTTAACTGGCAGCCCTTGTCAGCAAACTTCAATGCCTGGATCACCTGTTTCTGCTGTCTTTTTTTCATTCACGTGATCCTGTCTTTTGGTGTACCTAGTAAATTTTAATTGAGTGCTGGACAGCTGTGTATACTAAATTGTAGAAATCTCAGATGAAATCTTATGTCAGAGAAGATTTACTAGCCCCCTGCTGTCCAGACAGAAAGAATGGTAGTTGAACATGTTATTCCATTTAATCTGCGGAGTCAAGGTTGAATTATAGCTCTGGTAAGTCTCATTCTTCCTTTGGTTTATCTATGACCTTCATTTTCAGCAACAGCAAAAAAGTCCCCATTGTATACTGCAAGTCCCCCAGTGGGTACTAAACTCTAACCTTAGTCTTACAAGAGTGCGGAAAAAACACTGCTTTTCAGTGGGAGTGTTTCCACTTGCATTTTAAAACTCCAGTTCTGAACAGCCCCGGTATTTGGCCAAATTCTCAGGGGGAAGCAGGCAGAATGCTGGAGGCCCTCCCGAGCCTTTTGCCAAAGCGCGGCTGTTTTCTCTCCCTCCGTTCCAGCCCTCGGCCAGACCTGTGCTGTGATTCTCAGGCTCCTGCAAATGCTGAGTGCAAAAGTAGCTGTGGACGAGCTCTTTCTTCTGAAGTTTTTCCTCTCCAAGGCCTCAGATCTTCCAGTTTTCCTTGCCTTAGCAGTTCTCAGCATCCATTAAAGAGCTAACTTCTGTTTTATTTGGCTTTTCTGATTATTCTGTTGGGGAGTGCCGGTCTGCTGAGAGCAACTTCATCCACCCAGGAGAGGAAGCAATTGAGCTGGGAAAGGCAGATGGAGTTGAACATGGGAAGTGACCTGCTCTAAAGAGCAGCTCTGATCTCCCTGTCACCAAACCCATTGGTGCATCCCTTATCCTCAACCTCAGTGATCTTTCTGTATTATTTGGCCCCTGCTCAGAGACCGAGACTTCATCTTTTCTGCTTCCATTACTCCTGTAGTTTCTCCTCCAGCTCCTCCTTCACATTTCTCTGTTGGTGTAATGCAAGGCTCAGCACCCATCACTCTTCTTCCTCAGCACATTCTTCTCTGTAAATCAGCACTCTCTCTGGGCTTCAGCAGCCGCCTCTGTGTGAACAACCCCTGAGTCTATGCTAGGAGCACTGCCCTGTCTCTGGAACTCCAGTCTTGCTTTATAGTCACTCATCTATGCCCACCTGGATGAGAGTGAGGATTGATGGGGCAGGGGGAGGGGAGAGAAGCAATTTGCAATTTCTCCTTAAAAAGGAGGAAGAGACACAACTAATCGTAAAAGTAGGGGTACTATCTATCTGGGAAAGCAGAAATACTAATGGTACGAATGTGAGAGAGGTTTAGACAAGGAACTGACCTGCAGGGTATAACTTTTGTGTCTTAAATCAAGACCTATATTTTTGGAGCAATTTTAGATTCACAGCAAAATTGAGAGGAAGATTAAGAGATTTCCCATACACCCCCTACCCCACCTACCCCCCCTCCACCATATGCATGGCCTCTTCCATTATCAACATCTCCCACCAGAGTGGTATATTTGCTACAATTGATAAACCTACACTCACATATTGTAGTCACTCAAAGTCCATAGTTTATGTTAGAGTCATTTTTGGTGTATATTCTATGGGTTTGGACAAATGTATTATATCATGTATCTCTCACTATAGTGTCATACGATGCACTTTCACTGTCCTAAAAATCCCCTGCGATCCCCCTGTTTATGTCTCCCCCAACCCCTGCAGTCCCCACACTTCTGGCAACCACTGATTTTTTTACTGCCTCCATACTTTTGCCTCTCCAGAATATCATACAGTTGGACTCTTATACTATGTGGTCTTTTCAAATTGGCTTCTTTCACTTACTTAGTAATATGCATTTAAGATTCCTTCATGTCTTTTCATGGCTGATAGCCCATTTCCTTTTAGCTCTGAATAACATTCCATGGTCTTGAAGTATCACAGTTTCTATATATATCCATTCACCCACTGAAGGCTACCTTGGTGGCTTCCAAGTTTGACAGCCCCCTCATGACAATTATGAATAAAGCTACTGTAAACATCTGTGTACAGTTTTTATCATTCCCTGATGATATAAGATGTGGAGTATCTTTTCATATACTAATTTGCTATTTATACATCTTCCATGGTAAGGTATCTGTTAAGATCTTTGGCTCATTTTTCAAATCAGATTGTTTTCTTAATGTTGAGTTTTAAGAGTTCTTTGTATATTTTGGATAATACTCCTTTATCAGATGTATCTTTGGCAAATATTTTCTCCTGCCTTTGACCTGTCTTCTCATTCTCTTGACATTGTCTTCTCAGAGCAGAAGTTTTTAATTTTAGTGAAGTCTAGTTTATTAATTATTTTATTCACAGATTGTGTCTTTGGTGGTATACTTAAAAAGTCATTGTCATACCCAGGATCATCTAGGTTTTCTTGTATGTTATTTCCTGGCAAAATTTTTAGTTTTGCATTTCACAATTAGGTCTCTAATGCATTTTGAATGAACTTTTGTGAAAGGTATATGATCTGTGTCTAGATTCATTTTTTGCATGTAGATGTACAGTTATTCTAACATTGTTTATTGAAAAAAACAATTTTTTCTCCATTGTATTGCCTTTTCTCTGTTGTCAAAGAGCAATTGACTAGATTTACATGTGTCTATATCTGGGCTTTTTATTTCGTTCTATTGATCTATTTATTCTTTTATCATTACCATGCTGTTTGGACTGCTGTAGCTTTATAGTATGTTTTGAAGCCAGGTAGTGTCAGTCCTCCAATTTGTCCTTCTCCTTCATATTGTGTTGGGTATTCTGGGTCTTTTGACTCTCTATGTAAACTTTAGAATCAGTTTGTTGGTACCCACAAAATAACTTGCTGGGATTTTGATTGGGATTGTCTTGAATCTAGAGATTAAGTGGGAAGACTTAACATGCTGACAATATTGAGTCTTCCTGGGCATGAACAGGTAATCCCTCTCCACTTATTTAGTTGCTTGATTTTGTTCACCAGGGTTTTATAATTTTTTCTTATATAGATCTTACACATATTTTGTTAGATTCCTAACTAAATATTTAATTTTGGAGGTGTTAATATAAATAGTATTATGTTTTTTATTTTAAATCACTCGTTCATTGCTGGTATATAGGAAAGCAATTGAGTTTTGTATATTAACCTGTATCCTGCAACCTTATTACAATCACTTATTAGTTGCAGCAATTTTTTTGTCAATTTTTTCAGATTTTCTCTATAGATGATCATGTTATCTGTGAAAAAAGACTGTTTTATTTCTTCCTTCCCAATATGTATACCTTTTATTTTCTCTTCTCATCTTATCAAATTAGCTAGGACTTCTAATACATTGTTGAAAAGGAGCAACAACAGCTAACATCCTTGCCTTTTTCCTGATTTTAGTTGGAAAGATTTTAGTTTTCATCCATTAAGTATGATGCTAGTTGTAAAATTTTTGTAGATATTCTTTTTGAAGTTGAGAAAGTTCCCGTCTATTCCTGGTTTTTTGTTTTTGTTTTTTTCCATGACAGAGTATAATATTTTAAAGCAAAGAAGAGAGAGGGAGTAAAAGGAAGAAAACTATAAAAATGTGACTTTCTAGTGATTGTAAAAGACTGATATGAAATCATTTTAAAATTTATAAGGATTTTGAGGATAGTTGTTATAAGGGGGAAAATTTTATTCTAAATTATAATATGCAAATACCTTGGTAATACAAGTATTAAAAAGATAGGATTTCAAATCAGTAGAGATAAGAAAGATTATTTAATAAATAGTGTTGGAATAATTGTTTAGCTATCTGGAAAAATAATAAAATTGTATCCAAACCTAAACTTTAAATCAGGATAAATTTCAGATAGATCAAAGATTTAAAAGTTAAAAATAAACCATACACATGTAAAAAAAGAGGCCATAGGAGATACACACACACATATGTATACATATATATACACACACGCATACATACACAAGGTCTGTCTGGAAAAAGTTGAGCCATTGTTAATATAATGAGAATGGTTTGCACAACATCAATGTAACCTCGCAGCCAAGGAGAGTGGATTGGAAAGTGCACACATGAATAATGATGACTTCACTGTACTAGTCAGTGGGGCAGTAGACACACCGTTGAGTGAGTGTATGTAGTGTGTGGCTGTCACATTCAAAATGACTGAGTAAGTGCAGCAATGAATCCACACCCAATTTTGCATTAAGCTTGAACATTCCTCCACAGAAATTATTTGGGTGATTCAGAAGGCTGAAGTTGTGGGCAACTGGTGATTGGCAGCTTCATCACAACAACACACCCACTCATGCATCACATCTTGTGCAGAGTTTTTTGGTGAAACATCAAATCACCCAGGTGACTCAGCCCCCTTACAGCCTAGATTTGGCACCCTGTGACTTCTGGCTTTTCCCAAAACTAAAATCACCTTTGAGAGGGAAGAAATTTCAGACCATCAATGAAATTCAGGAAAATACAACAGGGCAGCAGATGGAGATAGGGAGAACTGTGTGAGGTCCCAAGGTGCCCACTCTGAAGGACACTGAGGCATCACTGTCCTGTGTACAGTATTTCTTGTATCTTGTATCTTTTTCAATAAATGTCTCTATTTTTCATGTAATGGCTGGATACCTCCTGGACAGACATATATATTTACAATGTTTGACTGGGAAAGTCCGAGAGAAAACATAGAAGCGATAAAATAAAAGGATTTCTAAAATACCAATAGTAAACTTTTATGACAAACAACAAACTGGGGAAAAACCACAGATAAATCAATATGTTAAAAGCTATTCCAAATCAATAAGAAAAAGGTCAATAACATGCTAGACAAAAAAGACTAGGGGTATGAACGGTTTATAGAAACATTCTACAAATTGCTCTTAAATATATGAAGACATTCTCAACCACACTCCTAAAAAGAGAAATAAAAAATTAAAACTATGCCGAAACACCACTATTCACCTATCACATTAACAAAGGCTAAAGTAAAGTTGACAACACGCCGTATTAGCAAAGATGTGAGTAAACAGGTACTTTCTCCATCACTGAGAGGGTTTAAATTGGCATAATCACGAAGAGGGGACATGTCTGTGAAAAATTACAAAATGCTCATATCCTTGTATCCAGCATTTCCCCTTCTTGGACTTTATTCATGACATACATTTTCTGATGTGTAAAGAATATATTCATTGCAGCATTATGTGTGATGGCAAACTTTGGACAATAAATGTCCATCTATACAGAAACTGGCTACATGCAATATGCTTTATTCATAGAATAGAGTCCAATGAGATGCAGCTGCAGTGAAGAATCATGGGCTCTTTTTTGCACAGATGCGGGACATCCCCAAGATGTACTGTCATGTAAGGATGCTGAGATACAGAAAACAGCATGGGTAGTATTGGGTTGGCCACAAAGTTCATTTAATTTATTCTGTAAAGTAAAACACACACTTTTTTCATTTTCACCAATAACTTTATTGATTTGGCTATTTTGAGTATGTTGGCTATCTCCTGCATGGTGTAATGTTGATTGTTCTCCATTAATGTTCTGGTTTGATTGCTGTCAGCTTCAACTGGTCTACCTGACTGTGGAGCATTGTCCAGTGAGAAATCTCCGGCAGGAAACTTCACAAACCACTTTTGACACGTTCCATCAGTCACAGCACCTTCTCCATACACTGAACAAATCTTTGGCATTTCAGTTACAGTTTTACCCTTCTTGAAATAATAAAGCATAATATGCTGAAAATGTTGGTTTTCATCCATCTTCAATATTAAAACGGCTACACAAAAATTCACCAATTTTGATTTTTTTAAATGCATGCTGATCTGACAGCTGTCACAATGCAATCTAACAAAAAATTGTTTCAAATGAAGCTAAAGACAACTAAGTGCTACTAGAACCATCTTACAGAAAAAAACAAACTTTTTGGCTAACCCAATGTTACCCTTCATTTGAAAATTTCCACAAAAGAATATATGTGTAACTTATATATTTGGATGTCTAAAATAAGTCTAGAAGGATAAATAAGAAACTAGGACTTGCTTTCCCCTAGGACAGGGAACTGGGTAGCTGGGAGCCACGGGTGAGAGGAAAATTTTTCTCTAAATAGCCTCTGGTATCTTTTGAATTTTAAACTGCATGACGGTATCTCCTATTAAAAATAAATTACAAAATATATTTAGGAAAGTAAACAGATTTTAAAACTTCAGCGAAGTCAGAAGTTCGTTTGCCAGAGAATGAATTTCCACAAGGTAGAACAGTGAGGGAGCCTGGATGGCTTTTAAAGGATACAGTTTGAAAGTTTTCTCAATAAGGGAAAGAACACAAACATAGGCAAGTCCTCCTCAGATTATCAGTGTTTCCTGCCAGGCCCTGGCTATAAAAAGCCGTTCTCCCTTGCAGAGCACACAGAGCCACACTCATTTCCTGTCTCTCGGCTGCCCACACTTGCTGGCGTCTGACCTAAATGACCTTTACAGTCAACCAGGTAAAAGTGGCATCACTGAGCAACGTCTGAACTTCTCGTTGAAAGCTCAATGCTGGGTACGCTGCTCCTGACTGAATGTGCCTGTGTGCTTGTGTGATCACTATTAGTGAGTCTGTGATGTTTCCTTTTTTTAAAAAATTAAATATATTGGGTTCACATTGGTTAATACAATTATATGTTTCAAGTGCACAATTGTATGATGCATCATCTGTACATTGCATCGTGTGCCCACCACCCAAAGTCAAATCTCTTCTGTCATCATATTTGACCTCCTTTACCCTTTACTACCCCCGGCCGCCCCCTTCTTATGCTGGCTTTTCTAAGGACTCAGTCAGTTAAAAGCAAGTGCTCCTGTACTTTTAAGTCCCTTCTCAAATTGGTGCTCCTGAAACCTCTCATTTCCCTCAAAGGTGTTAGATCCTGGAGACCCAGAACAAAAAGCGTCATCCTTTTATTAAATCTGCTTTTGCTATTTTTGGTGGATCCCCACTGAAACCATCTTCATCCAGCATGGTTTTGGGGGAATATTTATTTGTTCCAGTCTAACCTCTCCAGTAACCAGCTTTGGTTCTAGTCTCAGCTCCGGACTACTAGCTATGTTATTAACCACAAGTAAGTCAATTAATATTTTTAGTACTTACATATGAAATTTGGGTATTGGAATTTTAAGTCTTTAGGCCTTTCCACATCTGAAACTCTATGACCCAGGGGGAAAATTCTCTCCTTTACCAGACCTCCAATGTAAGTAAATAGGCCTTGTTCTTTTTATTAAAACTAGTGTTCATTATTTTAAAATCATTACTCATTATTGAAAAGTCTATGGAATAAGAACTTTCAGTCTGGATAGTTTAGTTCTAAAAGACTAATATATTTGGGTTATCTCTAAATCACACCACACATCAAATAAATTCCCGATGGCTTAAAGCTATAAATGTAAAAAACAAAAAAAAGGATAGGAAAAAAACACAGGTAAAAAATTTACCATTTTGGAATGAGGAATACCCTTCTAAGCATGATCCAAAAGTAAAAAAGCAAGAAAGATATTGATACACTGACTACCTACAATGAAAGAAAATTTCATGTTTAAACTACATACTCAAAGTTATGCAAAACTGAAAAAAGAATTTACTGCATACATAAAGGCAAAATTTAACATTTTTGAATTATAAATAACTCTTAAAAACCAATGGAAAGATGAAAGAAAACTATTAGAAAATACAGTTGAGACATGGTTAGGCAAGTTACACCAAAAAGGAGTAATGTAAATGGCAATAAACATGAAAACTACTCTACCTCACTGGTAATAAATGAAGTGCCAATTAAAATAAAAATACTTTTTAACCTGTAAAACTGGAAAAATTTGAAAAGAATGATAATAACTAGTGCCGATGAGGGCGTGAAATAATAGGTACTTTCATACACTTTAAAGGGAATATAAATAGGTTCAAACTTTCTGGAGGGCAATTTGGCAAATTGATATAGCATTTTAAAATGTGTATACTGGCATTTAAATGTTCACATCTAAGAATTTGTCCTAAGAAATTAATAGGATAAATGCATAGAAATGCCTGTACAAGAACGTTCTTTAGTGTGTCATTTATACAAAAACAAAAGCTAGGTGAACAGAAAGCTATGCAATAATGTACGAAGATGCACAGAGATGTCCTCAACACATTGAGATAAACATAAGGTTATGTGACGGAATATACAGCATGATCATCTATATATATTTTTCTATATGTTTGTGTTAAAAAAATAAAATGTTAACCAAGTGTTAATCACTATTGTCTCTGGTGTTTTGAATAATGGATAATCTTTACTTTCTTATTTATGTTTACCTATATTTTCTGATTATTCAAAAATAACAAGCATTTTTACAGGACTTCCAGCTAAGATGGAGGCATAGGTAGATACACTTTGCCTCCTCACACAACCAAAAAAAGGACAACAACAAATTTAAAAACAAAAACAACCAGAACTGCCAGAGAATTGAACCATATGGAAATCCAACAACCATGGAGTTAAAGAAGAAACATTCATCTATACCGGTAGGAGGGATGGAGATGGGCAGCCAGGCAGAGGACTTGTGGCAAGACAGTGGCTGGAGGACGGGGGTGGGCAAGGTGGTGGCTGGCAGACCGTGTGGACCCACATTTGCTTGCAGATAAACTGGGAGGAACAACTCCAGAGTGAGACACACTGCCCAACCCAGGGCTCCAGTGTGGGAAAATGAAGCCTCAAACCCCCTGACTGTAAACACCTGTGGGGTTTGTGGCAGCAGCAAGAGAAATTCCCAGTCTCACAGGAGAGTTAGTTGGAGAGACCCACAGGGTCCTAGAAAGTACACGAACCCACCCACCCAGGAATCAGCACAAGAAGGGCCCAATTTGTTTGTGGGTAGTGGGGCCCAATTTGTTTGTGGGTAGTGGGGGAAGTGACTGAAATCCAGCAGAGAGCAGAGCAAGTGACACTGTTCCCTCTCAGACCCCTCCCCCACATACAGTGCCACAACACAGCTACGTGAGTTGCCCCGCCTTTGCCAATACATAAGGCTGCACCCCTTACTAAGAAACAGGCAGACTATGACCAAAAAAAAAAAAAAAATGACCCAAATGAAAGAACAAATCAAAGCTCTAGAAAAAAATACAACTAAGTGAAGAAGAGATAGCCAACCTATCAGATGCACAGTTAAAAACACTGGTAATCAGGATGCTCACAAAATTGGTTGAGTATGGTCACAAAATAGAGGAGAAAGTGAAGGCTATGAAAAGTGAAGTAAAGGAAAATGTACAGGGAACCGACAGTGGAGGGAAGGAAACTGGGACTCAAATCAATGGTTTGGACCAGAAGGAAGAAATAAACATTCAACAGGAACAGAGTGAAGAAACAAGAATTCAAAAAAAAAAAAATGAGAAGAGGCTTAGGAACCTCCTGGACATCTTTAAACACCCCAACATCTGAATTATAGGGGTGCCAGAAGGAGAAAAACAACAGCAAGAAATTGAAAACTTATTTGAACAAATAATGAAGGAAAACTTCCGCAATCTGGTGAAGGAAATAGACTTCCAGGAAGTCCAAGAAGGCCAGAGAGTCCCAAAGAAATTGGACCCAAAGTGGAACACACTGAGGTACATCATTATTAAGTTACCTGAGATTAAAGATAAGGAGAAAATCTCAAAAGCAGCAAGAGATAAGGAGACAGTTACCCACAAAGGAGTTCCTATAAGGCTATCAGCTGATTTCTTCAAAGAAACCTTTCAGGCAAGAAGGGGCTGGAAAGAAGTATTCAAATTCATGAAAGGCAAGGAACTACACCCAAGATTACCCTATCCAGCAAAGCTATCGTTTAGAATGGAAGGGCAGATAAAGTGTTTCCCAGATAAGGTCAAGTTAAAGGAGTTCATCATCACCAAGCCCTTATTATATGAAATGTTAAAGGGACTTATATAAGAAAAAGAAGATAAAAATATGAACAGTAAAATGACAACAAACTCACAACTATCAACAACCAAACCTAAAGAACAAAACCAAAAACTAACTAAGCAAGAAACTAACTAAGCAAGCAACTACAACAGGAACAGAATCACAGAAATAGAGATCACATGGAGAATTATCAGCTGGGAGGGGGAGAGGGAATGAGGGAAAAGGTACAGGGAATAAGTAACATTAATGGTAGGTAAAAAATAGACAGGGGGAGGTTAAGAATAGTATAGGAAATGTAGAGGCCAACGAATTTATATGTACTACCCATGGACATGAACTAAGGGGTTGGGGAAATACGGGTGGGAGGGGTGGTACTGGGTGGAGTGGAATAAATGGAGCAAAATGGGACAACAGTAATAGCATAATTAATAAAATACATTTTTTAAAAATTTGAAAAATAAAAAATAAAAATAAACAAAAATAATGAGCATTTTTTATCTTTCTTGTTTGGAGAAATAGTAAAACCATAATCCTCCTTCCAAACTCGTGTATGATCCTTAGAGATAAAAAGAAAACAATTGTAGATGAACAATGCAAATATTTCCATGACATGGCTTTTGTTACCATACCAAAGTGCACGAAGGAGTCATGTCCAAGGCTAAACTACTCTGTGTCAGTCTGTCAGATATTTCAGCAAGATTTGCTTCTGTTACAGATGAGAAGCTGAATTTTCCAGTGAGCTTCCCAGGAAATTGCCACTGCACCAGGTGGATTCCAGTAGTAATATTGTGTTCAAGCTGTGTCATGGAAATGGTCTTTGATTTCCATTTTCCATAGAGAAAAGGCGTCTGAGGCAGAAGCAACGTTGCAGTTGTTCCTTTGATCTGTCTCACTTACTCTCTTTACCCACCCACCCATCCCCAACCTCCTTCTCTGCATTTCTTCTTTGACCTTTCCCTCTCTCTTCCGTCTTCTTCTTTTTCTTCTCTCCCTACTGCCCCTTTCTTCCTCTTCTGTCATTTTCTTATCAGACATTTCCTGAGAGTTTTCCAGGTGTTAAGCACCAAGCTGGGCACTGAAGGCAGCTTCAGAATCACTGGGGGGCACGTGAATGAGTACTGTCTCCAGCTCCCTGTGGGCACGGCAAGTCCAAGACAAAATGGTAATGCTAGGATGTTGTAATTTACTTCACCTAATGGTGAAATACAGTGGTACCTTGGGACTCATTAATTCATTCCGGAACTCAGGATGAGGGCCAACACCAAGGAGTACCAAACTGTTTGTGAAAATGATGCATCGTTTCATTTTCATCTTCAGAGGGGGACGCTGAGTGGTGAGCAAGTGCCAAGTGGTGAAATCTTTTTTTCTTGTCAAAGCGCAACGAGTACAGGGTTTAACAAATTCTGAAGCCCATGAGTACCAAGGTATGACTGTGCTGGGATTGATACTGTTATTATATATATATATATACATATTTTAAGATTTTATTTATTTATCTTTAGAGGGGAAGGGAAGGAGAGAGGGAGAGAAATATCAATGTATGGTTGCCTCTCGTGTGTCCCCTGCTGGGAACTGGCTGGCAACCCAGGCATGTGCCCTGACTGGGAATTGAACAGCGATCGTCTGGTTCGCAGGCCCGCGCTCAATCCACTGAGCTACACCAGCCAGGCCTGTTATTATATTTTTTAATATTCAATTTAAAACATTAGTGAAACAATACGTGCAGTACTTTTCAAAAGCACACATGTATAAGCCTTTCAGAACATTAAGCCAAAGTATGCTATTAAAAATATAAACATTAAAAATTCAGTATTAAGCTGTTATGAATTAGCAGACAAATTATCAATGTGACATTGTAAATAAGCACTCATAAAATAAAATGTAATTAAATTTGAAACAATATAACTGAAATATCACAGTAATGTGATTTGATTTTTAAAAACGAAGTGCTTTGATGATGGTTTTGTTGAATTGCCAATGTATTTTTATGCAGGATTTTTGAACTGCTGAAATGCCCTTTCTAACTCTGCCCTTTCACTATTGGGTAAATAGTGAAAAACTATTACAGGTTAATTATTTCCTTCTGATGCATTGACCTTCAAATTATAAGATGTCTTGCTTTATAACCAAGAGTTCTACGGGCTTTCAAGAGTTTATTTTATATTTATTTTTTAAAAGATTTTATTTATTTATTTTTTAGAGAGAGGGAAAGGGAGGGAGAAAGAGAGGGAGAGAAACATCAATGTGTGGTTGTCTCTCATGTGACCCCCACCAGGGACCTGACCTGCAACCCAGGCATATGCCCTGACTGGGAATCGAACCAGTGACCCTTCGGTTCCCAGCCTGTGTTCAATCCACTGGGCTATACCAGCCAGAGCCATTCAAGAGTTTTTTGATGTGTGCCTGTGTATGCACATATGTGCATTTTGTGTGTGTGTGTGTGTAAATATTTATGGTATGTGTGGGGTATGCATGTGTATGTGTGTTGTATGGGATACATGCAGTATGTTGTGTGTATATGTGTGATGTGTACGTGTGTGTAAAGCGGGGTCTGTGCGCACATGTGTGGTGCATATGGTAAGTGTGGACGATTACATGTGGTGCCTGTTCACGGGTAAAGTGGTATGTGTGGTGTCTGGGGTGTGGAGCAGGCAGAGACTGGTCAAGTTCCCTAGCTCTGCAGTTTGACCCTGAGTATGGATCTCTCTCCACCTAATCTTGACTGACAGATCGGAAGGTCCTGTTCAGTGCTTTGTTTATCCATGCAAGGGCAAAGTGACACAAGGCCAATACTAGTCTGTGAGGCTGAAGGCCTGATACAGAGTGCCAGCCTCCAAGTCACCCTGAGGCTGCTGGGTGCAGGGAGGGCTAGACAGCTGCCTTACCAAAAAGAACCCCCCCAAGGGCACCAAGGGCAGCCAGAGAATCCAGGCTGGGAGGCCGCAAAGGGTGTCCAGTCTGGTGTCTGTCAGCCGGAAGATTTCGAAATTTAGAATGGGTAGTAAAATCAGCTTAGGGGACTGCAAAAAACTTTTAAAATAAAAAGTAGGAAAGTATGCATTGCACTAGTAAAAATAAGTACAGATTCTTGGAACCTTTGTTTCAATTGTGTGTCTGTGCATGCACATTTGCACACACTGGGATATGTTGTAAGATGAATTTATCATTGGCTGTGGTCACTTTACATTTTCATTTTATAGTGAGAAAATGGAGGGTATCTGAGGAACGTGATCTGTGTTCTAAGGTCACTGCTAATTAGTGCGAGGCTCAGACTTTCCATTTCGTTATATGTGCTAAAGAGTGAGTCAGTAGAAAGGACTACAATAATGACTTCTCTCTTCCTTTAGGGGAAAAGAGCACTTTCAGTCTTTTTCAAAAATATTACTCCTCCTCAAAATGTTCAAACTTTCTGCAATTTCCAAATGAGAGACTCTAACAAGTTGCCTTCAACTTGGAAAATTCTAGAGTTCTGTGTTTCCCATGGTGTGTGCTACCCCTCATTGAACCTAGTCGGCAGACCCAGCATTGTTCAACTCTGGTGACTCTGGCTGGAGGGCATTGCCACTCTGGGCTGGAAGGTAGGCCCAGCTGTCTTACCATCTTGGAGGCAGAAATGCTAGTTGGGCCAGCTGGTCAGCTAGGAAATCCCACGTTGCCAGTGAAATAGTACTGGATGCCTACTAGATGCGTATTACCCAACTTGCACAAGAGAAGCGCTGGTGAGGTTCCTGGTGGAGCTGCTTTCTCACAGGTGCATGGCATGAAGGGGCCCAGCAGGTGCAGCTGTGGCCTGCCTGGCTTCAGGGGTGCCCCACCCAAGGCACAGCTGCTCTCTGTTGTCAGTCTGTCTAATTCAGTCTCCTCCACACAGGTTCAAAAGCCCTTCCACTCTTTTACCTGCCCCATTCCTCATGTTTCTTGCAGTCCGCCTTGACTGTCCATTGTGCCTGAACAAATCCGCTTATTTATCTCCTCACTACCACTGCATCCCCTACAGACACAGCACCAGCCACAGGCATGTGTGGCTGTGCCTCCTGGGCTTTGACCTCTAGGCCTCCTTTCCTCGTTTAAAGCCTGCTTAAAGATTAACTTACCTCTTCGCTGTTGAGCCCTGTTGAGTCTTCTCTGTTGAGCCCAGGTGGCTACCCAGACTGTAGCAACTGCTCTCAACATTTACCAAGCAAGTTCAGGTTATAGTAGCTGAATAGGTTGATTTATGGGCTTGGGGTAATCATGTGAACAGTGAAAGTTTGATTTTGGTGGGGTGGTTGGAGGGACATTCATACCATTCATCTGCCCACCTGGAGCCTAAACTCCCTCGGTGCAGAGGTTACACCTGCTGGCTTTCTTTTTTGACCACTTTCTCCCGGCTACCCGAGTCCACGAGGGTGCGTGCTGGGTGCCCTCAGGCTCTCAATGATCCAGGAAAAGGCCAACAACGAGCTGCTTTTCTGTGGCATTCTAGCATGAGACCTGCTTCTCCGATCATCACCCTGCCCCACCCCCAGGCCAGCATTAGTGGCGGTGGCAGCCAAGAAGGTGTCGGAGGAAGCCATGTTCAGGGGTCTTGGAAGTTGTTGGCTATCCCAACTGGCCTAGGTGGTTCATTCCTAACGCTGACCTTCACGGCTTTCTATCTACAAAGCATTTGTCCTAGAATATCTTTCTTTCTAGAACTCAATGTTTTCCAGCCTATCTGACTATTCCAGGGCCCGGCTCTCTCCAGTTAGGGGTGAGAGTTAACCTCTGATGTCCTCATCAACCACCTTTTGTAAACACCTGCTGACACTTTAACACACAAGGTCAAAGACACATCCAAACACTTTTTCAAAAGAGGGGAGAGTTGGGATAAAGCATACTCTGCTGCCTTAAATAGAACCAGGCTAATCAAAATAAATGTAAGATTTAAGGAAGTGTCCAGGATATGATGTTAAGTTTTAAAAAAAGCAAAGTTTACAAAATAGTATATACGTCAGGTGTTCATTTTTATAACCCTATTATTTAATATGTTTTTATGTATAGAAAAAGAGTTGAAAGGATATTTACCAATCTGTTATATAGCAGTTATGAGAGGCCTTTCACTTTCAATTTTTTTAATCCTCACCTGAAGATATGTTTTTATTGATTTTAAAGAGAGGAAGAGAGAGAAAGAGGAAACATTGATGTGAGAGAGAAACATCAGTCAGTTGCCTCCCATATGTGCCCCGCCCGACCAGGAATCAAACCTGCAACCCAGGTGTGTGCCCTGAACAGGAATCAAACCCACAACCTTTCCGTGTACAGGACGATGCTTCAACCAACTGAGCCACCTGGCCAGGGTGCTTTCAATTTTTTGTAGTTACTTATTTTCATAATCAGTAGAAAATAATTTGTAAGAAAGGGAGTCAGAATGGCAACTCTTACTTTCATTTCATTTCATTTCATTTCATTATTTTTTAGTGTTTCCTACAAAAACATACAATTTTACTTTACCATTGAAAGGACTATTAATTAAATGAGGTATTACGTGGATTTTTGTTGAAAGTTTTAGCTGACGTTTCTGATTCGTTCTTTCCTTTTCTTTACTATCTCGAAGCTCCATGCAGGCCCAGGCCTGGGGAAATCCGAGAAGCAGAGGTCACTCTCCAGCCCCTTGGAAAGACAGTTACTGCAGGAAACGGTTGAGGGCGGCTCTCTGTTATGCTCCTTCAACACACATTATCGAGTGCTGCTGAATACCAGGCCGAGTACCTGATTCCAGGGCCAAACGGTTGATAAAAAGGAATGACAATTTCCAGGAAACATGCTAGGCTCTGGGGTGGCGCTAGGGCCGCAGGCTCGCCCCGACAGTCTAGGGCGGTGTGGTTGAGAATGTGGTTTGGAAAGTCAGGCCGCTTGGCTAGATCCCAGCACCACACCTGCTAACCTTGGGGCTGTGTGCCAGTTAGGGACTGGGTCAGATGCTCATAACAATAATCAGAAACAACATAGGCTTAATGAAGATAGAAGTTTGTCTGCCTTCACTTGAACAAACAAGTCTGGAAGAAGGCAGTCCGAGGCTGGTACAGCAAGTCATGGCCGTCAGGGCCACGTCCTTCTGTCCTTCTGCCCTACCACGTCTTTTAGCTTGCGGCTTCCTTTCTCAGGGTCACAGTTTGATGCTGGAGCCTTAGCCATGAATCTGCACTCCAGGCGGGAAGCCGGGCAAGGAGAAAAGAGCATGAAAAAGCCCACAAGGCAGACTGTACCCTTTCTAAGAAGGCTTTATGGAAGTCGACCCCAGTGACCTCTGCTTCCATCTTATGGGCATAGTTGCCAGCAAGGGAGCCTGGACGGAGACTGTGAGCTGGCCATATTGCCTCCCCAAGGCAAGTCACATTCTCCTAATAAGTAAGAAGGGGGCTATCTGTCCTTGCCCCAGGGTAATAATATTGCCCGTCTCCCCAAGTACGAGAAGATTAAATATGATGATACTTGAAGAGCACTGACTGGGTAGCTCAGCTGGTTGGAGCGTTGTTCCCATGCACCAAGGCTTCCAGTCCCATCTGCAGTCTGGGCACGTACAGGAGTCAGTGAGTGAGCACACGGATGGGTGGAGCAATGGGTGGATGTTTCTCTCTCTCCCTCCCTCCCTCTCTCTCAAAATCAGTAAAACAAATACATTTTAAAAAGGTAATACTGGAAAAGCCCTAAATGTTGCCTCGTCTTGAAGCCTTCCTCCAATAAAGTAAGTTATTTTTTGCTTAGGGCTCCAATAGCCCATTCTTCACATGTAAATTCTAACACTGACTGTGGTTTGTTGTAATTTCACGTGACGGTCTCTTCGCTGGACTTTGAGGCCAGGAGCAAGGCCTCAGTTCCCTTTGAGCCTGGAGTGCCTTCAGCACACTTTAGATTCTCAACAAATCTTTGTGGAATAAATCAAAGAGTTTCTCTTCTTTCCTTCCTTGATGTAGTTTACGGACCCAATTTTACTTCCAAATCGAAATACTTTCCAGGCCCTATGCCTTCATCTTTTAAAAGTCAGTTTCAGGCTTGGGTCTTCTCAGGCCCGACACAGAATGGAAAGAACAGAAGCACTGGCCTCAAATATCTGCTCTGTCACTTAGCTGCTGTGTGACATTAGAAAAATTGCTTAACCTCTCTGAGCTTTAATTTCTACTGGGAAGTAGGGATAATACTGTTGATGCTATGTGTGTGATGTAAGGATTAAATGAAAGTATTCTGCATGTAGCTGGCATGTGCCAGCCCTCCGTAGACATTAACTTCTTTGATCTTTTTTTGATATTTTTCCTCCTACCCTAATAGAGCTAGTCAAGGAAGTTAAAAATAGCTAACGGTTTTGAAGTTACTATATGCCAGGTGCTACCTTCAGGTAGGTACCATTATAATCACCCCATTCTACAGATGAGGATACAGAGGTTCCGGGAGTCACCCAGCTGGAGGACAGAGACAGTAGCAATCTGGCCACAGAGCTCATGCTGCTATCTGCTACACCATCCTGCTTTTCTTGTCACGTTTGTCAACATTTAGCCCCAGCATGCTCCCCATCAACTCTTCCCATGTCCAGCCACTGACATCTGGGTGCCCCAGAGCCCACATCACCCAGAGGTGGTCTAGGGGGACTCTGGGTCAGCTGACCCACAGGGATGGTTTTCTCAGCACAGAAGTCCCCACAGAACCTGGCAGCTACTCATTCTCCTAAGAGCTCATCACGAAAAGTTCAGTTGAAGAGCCTGTGAACGGCTGTGACCTCAGACCAGTCATCATCGTAAGTAAGAAGCACCCCTCGCTCATGAAAACCCAGCCTATAAAAAATTCAGACTCATAAAAACCAATGTGTGTGTGTGGGAGGAATAATGTCCATTATGTAAAGATAATTCACTTTATAAAGCATGGCACTCCAGGCTTCCTTTATTTAGTAATCTTTCCCTGTGCACTTAGAGTGATTTAATTTTTTAAAAATTCCATTTATGTGAAACTTTACAGGGACATGATTCTTAAGCCAAATAAGATATACCCATATAATTTCATGATCTTGATATTCCAGGAAATTGCTGCAAATGCTGCCCTATCTGACCCTTTTCCTGTTTTTCTCTTCCAAATTTTCCTCTGAGGAGGTACTTTCTGAATCCAATCATAGGGAAAACTTCATTGAAAATCATTCAATGATCACAACAGATAGAAGTTAATTTTGGCTGTGCTGGGAGCGCCCATCAACCACTACCAGCCTTTTTCAGCAGTGGAAAATTACAAAGTTTCTTCCCCTGGTGTTTTCAAACTCGAAGAGCCTCTGGGAATCAGCAATTACAGATCTGGCCTCCAGCCAGTAATAATGAAGAAGGAGCAGAATGCTGATGACATCATGGCACTTAGAGGCCAGTGAAGGAAGACACCGTTCAAGGCGCTGGCCTCCCAAGGCTGGCCTTGAATGTTCCTGGGCAAGCTGTTCTAGTTGCTGCCACTAGTGAGGATTAATGATGTGCCTTCCCGACCAGACTGCCAGTGACAGCGTATGAAATCACTGACGAGAAAAGGCAGAACGCAGAGAGGAGGAGGAGGGAGAGTAAAGGCACGAATCTATAAAATCTTGGAGAGAAAAGTGAAGCGTATTATGTTTTCAGACAGTAAAACCATCCTTGAATATGAAATACAAGCTATCACCAGCCGTAAGTGAAAAGGAATGAGGAACCCAAGCATTTTGTCATTTTTATGAGTGGCCTTCTAGAGGGAACTGGAGCCAGCTGCAAATTGACATTTCAGGAAAACCTGGCCTGCTAAAGCCTCTCCTGACTCACGCTTATGGGCTAGAGTTCATGTTCATTGCAAAAAATGCTGACATTTCCTTGTAAAGCAACGTATTGCAGAGATGGGACCCAGGGCTGCTCAGAAATCCCCTGTAAGCTCTTCTCCACAATTTTGCACCTACTACTTTCGACAGGGTCTGCCTAGGGAAAGCCAGCAGGTGCACAGAACACAGATTTAGGGAGGCTCTCTCTTTCAGGGTTGTGCAAGCACAGAGTCAATCCTGAGAGTGAGGGCATCCTTAAGCCTTGCTTCCTCTGTGCCTTACTTTTCTCACTCATGCCCTGACTTTCAATTTTCCCATTCAGCAATCCTCTAGTTCTAAATCCCTTGCTTTAATATGGGGTGTGGGATTTTTTAACGTTCCTTAGATAATCCTAATTGTAGCAAGGATGGAGAGACTCTACGCTAAGTAAACAAGGTTGGTGGCAGACTAAAGTATTCCAACTGAAAGTCAAGAATCAACCGTGAATTTATCTTTTCCTACTATCTTAACTGGAGTAAAAAATTCCTACCAAATTCATTTTGGTTCAGTCTGTCCACGACATTACAGATCACAAAGCATCCTGAATAGGGCTGCCACATAAAATACAGGACACCCAATTAGTTTGCATTCCAGATAAACAACAAATCATGTCTTAGACTTACTTGAAATCCGAAATCAGCTAGGTACCCTGTATTTTGTTTGCTATATCCGGTGACTCCCAACCCGCATGGCACTCCAGAGCATGTGGACTTGATGGTGGAGGGCAGTGGTTCCCGGTTTGTATAACAGAACACAAGCTGCTGTGAATATAATGTGTATTACACTAAGGAAAAAAAAAAATACCCTCCATAGTCAAATAAATTTGGCAAACACTGGGATAGATCCAGTTAACCAGTTTTTTCTTTAACTACAAAATATCTTTGAGCCTTTAATGTGCAATGCACCTTGTGACTCCCTCCCCCAAGTGAGAGACTTGCAGGGTCCCCAAACCTACAGAACCGGGGGAGATCTTATAGAACTAATGTTCCAGAAAGCGTCGTGGGGAAAACACTACAGGGAGAGGTGGGCTGGTGGTGAAGGGTTTGAAGCAGGCAAGGGACAAAGTCAGACTAGCGATAGTGACGGACAGTAGCACTGTTAGAGGTGTCGACTTGGCAGGGGCAGGCCTGGAAGCAAGGAGCCCAGACGAGAGGCCGTGCTGGGTTGCTCAGGCTGCCTTAACAAACCCCCGCAGACTGTGTGGCTTGAGCAACAGAAATTTATTTTCTCACAATTGTGAAGCCCAGAAGTCTTGATCTCAGGATCAAGGAGTTGGCAGCATTGACTTCTTCTGAAGCTCTCTCCTCGGCCATCTTTCCCCTTTGTCTTCACGTGGTCTTCCCTCTACGCACGTCTGTGTCCTAATGTCCTCTTCGTATACCGACATCAGTCATGTTGGATTAGGGAACACTCATATGACCTCATTTTACCTTAATTACCTCTCTGAAGGCCCTCTTTCCAAATATGGTTACATTCTGAGGTACTGGGGGTGTGACTTCAACATACAAAATTTTTGGCGGGGGAGCAGATACGATTCAGTCCATAACAGAGACTATTACAATAATTCTACGGAAAGATGCTGAGGTTGTGCATTCAAGTGGTGGCAGTGGGAAGGCAGAGAAGGGATTGGATCCTAGAAATACTAAAGAGTCAAACCTGAAAGGACAGAGGAACTGATTAGCTGTGGTTGGTGGGTGAACGAAAGTAAAGCAGAGTTTCTAGCACAGTCACACTCAGATATATTTGCTTCCATCTCTTTCCTGTTCCCTGAGTCTAGAATAGAATCCTTCATGTAACCCAACTTCATACGCATAATGCAGTGTTGAACTGAATTCATTTCAGAGAGGGAGCATAAAGAATAGCTATTAAATATTTCCTACAAATATCCAGAAATGTCCACTAGTTTTTGTGTTGGGATGATTGAGTAATCTCTGTATCACCTCTCCTCACCCTTGGGAAAAAGTACTGAGCATTATGGGACTGCCTGGCTTACCTGCGTCAGATTCATTCTGCTCCAGTGGATGGAGTTCTGGTTGTTTCCAAGGAGAACAAAGTCTTGATGAGGAGCAACGACTTGGATAGATCTGGCTCCCTGGGGGCCTGTGGTCCTCAGGCCCTTTAAGACACACTGAAGACCAGCCCTAGTCCTCGCCTTTAACCTAAGAGTTAGCCAGAATAGCCAATAACTTTTGGGAATCAAAATCCTAGTCAAATTTTAATAGTATAAAAAAAAATCATGTGGTAATTTAGACAAACAAAAAAGGAGCCAAAAGATTCTGAGTGGCAGGCTTCAGTTCTGCAGAATTTATTGAACAAACTAACTCCACAAAATAGAAACTCTTGGGATTGCTAGAGTCATGGACTAATGACCCGCAGGTCAACGCGCCAGTCTCTGGGCTCTCTTCCTGGCCCATTTGGCCTGGGCACCGAGAACATCCACGGCTGGATAGCTATGCTATGACGGGGGTGTCTTGGGAAGACTCTGAAAATCTGCCAGAGCTACCGCAAGCTAGGACCCATCTTTGCTGAGGCGTACAGAATTCTTGTTGATACAAGTGTTCTTTAAGTTAAAACCAATAAATTCCTTTTGGTTTAACTTCTAAAAAATCAGTCTGGAGAACTTGTAGTCCTTTCCCTTTGTTTTCTGATGATTGATGTATTTCTCTGCCTTTGGCTTCTCTTCCAATTAAATAAGGATGGTGGCCAAAGTATAACCACTGCCTGTAATCTTTGTTTTTTTTTTTTTTGAGTCTTTAATTTTTCCATGGCTTTTTCCTTTTAGCCGACACTTGAAGTCTGCCTTATCCCAAAGATATTCCCTTGACCAGTCATCCTATAGCATTAATACTTGGCCTTGTTGTAGAGCTGGAGGCTTGCCCTGCTCTCCTTATGGAAGTAATAGCTATTTGAAAGGCAGGAAGGGGTTCCTCTGTGACTCTCCCATGGCTCCCAGCACATACCTTGATTGTGGCCCAAACTCAACTGTTTGTCCTGAATCCTTTCCATACAATGCTCAGAAATTACTAGTATGCTTTTGTGTTGACATCTTTCCTCCTTATATCTAATTTAAATTTATCCCCAATAATTTAAGTCCATTTTATACTGTATTTGTGGCACATGGTTTGCCAAATGGCCAAAGTCATTCTCTTCCTTGAGTCCATGCCTTTTGGTAATGTGGCTCCCCATCTCCACCCATCAAGAGATAGAATCTATTTCCCCACCCTTTAAATGTGGGCTGGCCTTGTCACCTGCTTTGACCAATAATTCACAGCAGCGGTGACGTTGCACCACTTCCAAGCCTAGCCCTTTAAGGGGCCGTTGAGTTCTGTTTTCTGTCTTAGAACTCTACCCAGCTACCATGAGACAGAGCTTGGGCCAGCTTGCTGGGTACTGAATGACCACATGGCCACGTAAACCTTGTCACCCCTGTTGGCTTTAGGTGATAGCCAGTTAATCCCTAGAAGCAGAGGTCCTTAGCTGAACTGCAGCTGAACACGGATGCACAAAAGAACCCAGCAAAGACCTGAAAATGTACAGCTGATCCACCCTAAATTGCTGACTTTCAGACTCATGAGTTAAATAAATGGTTGCTGTTTTAAGCCACTAAGTTTTGGGATTGTTTGTTCCACAGCAATAGTTAACTAACCAACCATCCAAAACGTTCAGGTCTTTGAAGAGTGTAAGGAACCCAGTCAAATAATATGGCTCCACAAATGTATAGTTTGACACAATTTTGGCACTCTAAACTCACAGTGATAAGGAATAAACTAGAAAATAAAACTGCAGAGCTCACTCACGAATAAACATCTCCATAAACCAGAAATCTACAGGGAGTCTCAGGAAGCAAAGGAATTCTACCTGAGACAGTGTATGAAAGCCAGTTTGTTCCTTGAAGGCAGGAGTTGGTGGGGGTAGATAACACCTCCACTTTTGCCAGCTCATGAAAGAAGGCTTAGAAATAATTGCCAAGTATTACTACTATAGTCAGGCATTCTCCCGTCCACCCACTTTACTGACTTTGTTGAAACCAGTGGTCAGTTCACAGTCCTCATTCTGCTAGTCCAACTTTGTAGAGATGATTCTCTTAAACTTTCTTTTCTGTGTGAGGATTCAACACTTCCCTGG